>PVKE010016116.1:0-32463 GCA_004027555.1 Craseonycteris thonglongyai
AGCCAGGAGAGCAAGGGGCAGCCTGGGGGGTGGGGGGGGGGGGTGGGGGGTGGAGTGGGGGGGGATTATTTGCCTTTCTGTTCTGTGACATTTTTTCAAGAGAAAAATTTTTTTTATAGCATTAACAGCTACCTAAAAAGGGGAGTGGTTAGAATGGATTTGGAATTAAGGGAAAAGTATTAGGCTGTGACACTTAGTTTTAAAGCCACTGGGTACTGCTAGGTCCTGGACACTGTTGAGCACTGGGATATGGAAGTGGGTGAGTATAGTTTCTGCTTTCAGGGGGCTCACGGTCTAGTGTGGACAATCTTGTCTGAATAGATGGGCTCCATGCAGCAGTTGGAGGGGCCCAAGGACTGGTGGAAGCACAGAAGCTGGGCAAGGGGTGAAGGCATCCAGGAAGGCTCCTCTGTCCAGGTGGGTTTGGAGGACACAGAAAGTGTGCCTAATAGACAGGAGGACAGATTGCCAGGGCCCAGGGGCAGTGTTGTCACGGGAGGAATAGGAGCTGGGAGTTCAATCCAGAGGTAGCGGTTTTTTTGTTTGCTTTAGTTCCACCTCATACCTGCCTGTCATTTGATCTCATTTTTTACTGAGGAGAGAGAGGATTGGGGACCCTCATGTGCCCCTCCCTTTTGTTTGGCACGGGGAGCTGGATGATTCCCAAACTGTGCTCTTGTTTACAGCTGAGAGGTGAGGCTTACAGAGCCTTAGGCGTACACAGCTAGTAAGTCAGGTCTGGGTTCAACTCAGACTTCATGTTACTGCCGTTTGGGCTGCCCTGTTATCTGAGTTGTTACTCTATGGTTTCTCTGCTGTTGGATTCATTCCTTTGCTCATTTGTTCAATAATTGTTTACTGATTTGGTTATAAACAGTTGTACAGTCTGACAGAGGTATAAGGGCCTTCCTGTCAGGGAACTTACAGTCTTAAGGTGGGAATTAACTTTGAAAATATAGTCTGGGGTCACATTATGAAAAGCCAGACTAGGGTTTGGGACTTAGTGATTTACACCACTCAACCCAGAGACAGTGCCAATGAGCATCTGAACTTATAGTCCAAAGCAAGCCCTTTTGATTCCTGTTCTCCTTGACTTTATTTATTATGGTAAGATAATGTTTTAGTGTGTTTGAATAAATTTTAAAAATACACACAGAAAAGTTGGCTTTCTAAACCTTGCATTGTGAGAGAGATTAGAGTATGTGATGTTGTGGGTTCTAAGAGCTTAACGGCCTGGTTTTGAATCCTAGCTTACCGTATGACCTGTGTGACCTGGGACAGTTTACTTAATTAAACTCAGTGTCTCTTCCCTTGTATGGAAAATGATGATTGAAGTCATACCCACATAAAATTTGTTATAAGGATTAAGTGAGCTAATGCAAATAAAGTGCTTACTGAGGTGCTTGGTACATAGTAAGCACCTAGTAGGTATTAGCTATAATTAGGGAGTAGCTTGATTGAGCTCTTCAGTTGGTCTCATTTTTCTGTGATGCTCTAGTTCTGTGTTCTAACAAGTTTACGGTTCCTGAACCTGTTGGTGTATCAAAATTATTATTTTTTAAAGATTTATTTTGTTTTTGACAGAGACAGAGACAGAGAGAGACAGAGAGAAGGGGGAGGGCCCAGAGTAGTCTCCATAGTTGACAGCATCAGTTTTCAACATGGATTCATTCCACACAGGTGGGCAGGGGCCACACAGTGCCAGAACCAGGCCGAGGGCCTCCTGCATGGGAGACACGCCCCCGGGATCTGGGGGTGCAAAACCTGGGGCCTCTCACATGAGAAGCTCACCATGGTGAGAACCGAACTGGGGGCCTCCCACTAGGAAGCACACCCCAGTTCAGCATATGGGCCCACACGGGCTGGGGCTGGGACTCGATCCTCAAAGTGAATGCTTAACCCGCTGAATCATCTGGCTTTTCCACATCGGAATTATTTAGAGAGCATTTAAAAATACACAGCCTAAAGATTTCCAGTTCTGCCAAGATGCAATACCTCATTCCTCCTAGGTCCTCCCCCTTATACTAAAAACCTTGGATATCACACAGCAAAGAAGCACAGGAAGACTGACAGGTAGAAAGAAGAAGGTGGGTTGCCTATGACTTGGGGACTTGAGGAGTGACATGATGTGTGTCCCCTGAGTTTGCTTATTGAGTTTGTATGTTCTGGACTGAGTGCTGCAAAATCCTCCAACCTGGAATCAGCAGGAGGCACAGACCAAAACAAATTCTAAGGAAAGCCTGTTTCCCCTAGCCAAAGGCCTAGGGAAAAACTGGGCCCAAAACGAAACCCTTTTAGCAATACCCTTCCTATTGCAGCCAAACACCAGGGGGCAAAAACCATAGCCAACCCGGTTCCCTACCCCATGTGGCTGTTTACTGGGTTAGGCAGGAAGCTGATATTCCACCTTGCTCTTGGAAGCAGGCTGTGCACTTCAGTTCCCTTGTGGGATGGTGTCAGCAGAACCAAGGAGGGTGCTGACCTTCCATTTGGCCTCTGGGCAGAACTAGGCAGTGTTCCTGCATAGTGCCAGGGGAGTGTCAATGGGGCCCACCTTTAGGATGAGCTTCCATCCCCACCCTGCAGCAACAAAGCATTTGAAGCAGACCTCTGCTTCTCACACCCTGGTGGTAATGGTACTTAGGGGAATCTGGCCTCACTTGCAGGTAATGAGGCAGTGCCCCATTTTCTCTGGGAAGGTGTCAGTGGGCTGAGCATGGAGCTGAACTTCCACCCCACCATCAGGGGAGGTGATTCAGTGTTCTGCTTTTGCCAGGCTAATGTTGGCAGGTCCAGGAGCAGGCAGAATCTACATAGCCACCCTACCTTCATGCTACATTTCAACAGGGGTACTGTACTGCCTGCTAAATAAAGATGTCCGGGATACGATAAAAAATCGTAAGAACCAAGAGAATCTCAGCATGAATGAGAACAACCAATAACAAACACCAGCAGTGAGATGAATCAAATGTTGGAATTCTGGCAAGAATTTTAAAGCACCAGCCATAAGAACATTTCACTAGCAATTATTATCAGTTTTGAAACAAATTAAAAATGGGAAATATCAACCAAAATTCATGGGCCCAACATGAGGGAAATTTTTGAGGTGGTGGAAATATTATATAACATGACAGTCATGTACACATTTGTTAGATTCATCAAATTGTATACTAAGAGGAGGTACATCTCACTCTAATTACACTTTAGTAAAGTTGATCTATACGACTGCATGGGGCAAGTCTTCACCTAGTTCAGTAGGTCCAAGATGAAGTTCAAGAACTCTTTTTTTTTTTTGAATGCCCCAGGTGATTCTGTAGCAGCTGGTTGCCTTCAGGAACTCCTGATCTCTGTAGAGTAATCTAGGCTGGCTGTGAGTTCTTCAGAATATAAATCTGTTAGCAATCTGTGCACATCGAAACTTGTTCTGGTAAATTATGAATTACTAGATAAGTACTTGCAGAATAAACAGAATACATAATTAGAAACCATTAAGCATATTATCCCCACATGGAAATAATTTTTTGTATGTTTGTTTTTTTTTTTTGAAGGGGAGTAATGTTGTAAAGAATGTTACATGGCATCTTCAGAAGCTGTAAATTGTGATGCTATGTCATAAAAATCTGCCTTCGGTGTGTTTTTGCTTTCTCTCCCTCTCTGCCACACTTTTCCTTTTATTCCTTTTCAGGGCATTGTCTTCCTGTTGGCTAATGACAGGATGGATCCCACACCTGCTTATGTGAGCTGCTGCTGCCTTGGCAGTCATGGTTTCCATCAGCACCTCCCCAGGGGTGATTCTTTCTGTCAACATCCTGCTCTCCACAGGGCTGGGAAATGATTCCTAATCCAGTCAGCACTGCTTTTAGGCCTCTCCCATTGGCCTCCCTTTAACTTAATGACTGTCTTATTGCCTGGATTTTTAAAATCCCACCAAGGATGCCCATGTGTTCTCCCTCAATGATGGGCCACCTCCAGCCCAGGGCCTGGATGAGTCTGACCTCCTTACATTCCTTACTCTTCCTCTGTAGACAGTAGCCTGGTCTCACTGGGCCTTCTAGATGAGTGTAGCAATGTGACTAAGGCTGGGTGTGTGTGGGGTGTGTGTGTGTGTGTGTGTGTGTGTGTGTGTGTGTGTGTGTGTGTGTGTGGTGGGGGTTGTCTTTGGGGATGTGTTCATCCCAAGGCATAATTTTCAAAGCACTTGGGTCATTTGTCCTGGAGCAGAGCTAATTAGATCTGCATTGGTGGTTGGCCACCTGTGTCTCCCGCCTGGGGCAGGTGAGCTGCCAACAGTCTTCTCAGGGTGCTAGGAGGAACGCCACTTTTTGAATCAGGTACTAGATTTAAACTGCGTGTCAGGATATTGTTCCTGATAGCTTTTCTGTTTTGACACTGCACCCTTAGAAATAACCCTGGATCTGGTTTCTCTGCTTTTAAACAATAAATGCCTGAGATTGGCTCTTGATAGGACACCCTGTGTCTCTGAGTTCTCTGTGGGATTTTGCTGGTCTAGCCAGAGCTGGACCT
The DNA here is from genome assembly GCA_004027555.1 of Craseonycteris thonglongyai. NCBI lineage: Eukaryota > Metazoa > Chordata > Mammalia > Chiroptera > Craseonycteridae > Craseonycteris > Craseonycteris thonglongyai. The sequence continues at coordinate 4,525 of PVKE010016116.1, forward strand.
GTTGGGTCATTTCATGGTCTCCAATCTTTCCAAGTTCGCAGTGCTTACTTAGCTGTTCTTTGTTTCTATTGTGTGTTTTTATAGCATGGTTACAGTCATCACATGCCTGATGTCAGAGGAGTTAGACCCAGTTATAATTTCTAATCCTGTTGATCTTTTGTTAAGGGAATTATTTGTGGGGAACAAAATAGACATGAAGAGTCTTCATTCTGTATTAGGGTAGATAACACTTGACAATGTGCACATGATAGCTATCTTCAAATATTTATGTGGATTGCAGTTTCTACAAGGGATTTGTGTTTGTTTGTTTTGTTTTTTTCCTAGTGTAGAACCAGGACTAATAATGGGAAGGAGTAGAGAAACATATTATGGCCCTGTTTCAGAGAGAGCATTTTGATAAAGCTTTCCAAAATGTGCATAGTGTAAGTCTCATGTCACTAAAGATATTCCAAGGTTTGGGTATGGTTGAGAAAGTGTGAGTATCAAAGAATGTCTAAGAGTATTTCAAATTTTATGTTCTGTTCTTTAAAAAATATATGAGGACTGTCTGGAAAACATCTAGCCATAAATGCCTCTATATTTTTCATATTACATGGCTGGGTACTTTCTGAACAGCCCTCATATTAGCTATGAGTGCTGTGGAATGATTTCCAGCTCAATGTCTAACTTGCTTGCTTGTTCAGTAAACCTGGGAGTTAGCTGCTAGGAGTCTGTTTTCTCAGGCAGTCCTCTCTGGACATTGTGAGATTACAAGGCTGAATCCATGTCTCTTTCTGCCCCCTCGAGTTGTTTATATTGGTAGTACCCTTCCCCATCACTGTCTGTTCTTAGGTGTAGTGCGTACAGCCTTTTTTTGGCATTTCTGTTGTGTGACCTATGTAAGAAAATAGCTAGGTAATTGACCATTAATCCTCCCTAGGACTGAGGCAAGCAGCTTCCTCAGGGGTGGTCCCCATTCCTATTCAGGATGAAGCCTCTTTCCCAAAAATAAGCTGGGAAAGTAGTTGTTTAAGTGTCATAACCTCTTCTCCTCACCCCACCTTCACTTGCCCTTCTGTGGTTCAAACATCCCAGCGTGTTTAGAGGAGTAACAGAGGCACAGTCTCTAAAGGGAACTTGAGAGGTGCTTTAGCTTGCTTCAGCTCACAGGCATTTGTAGGTGACCCCAGCATTTGTAGGTGACCCCAGTGGTGTGGCTACAAGTGAAATAGGTAAGGCTATCAGCATGTGAATATTTTAATAAGTGCAGGGTCTTCCTCCCCGCTCATACCATTTTCTAATTGGTCACATAGGGTTTTCTAGTCCCAAATATGTAAGTTTTCCAGTTGTGTTTTGGCATGTGTGTATGTAGTGCTAATAATCACTTATTTGAATAGTTGTGTTTATTTCAAACTATTACATATCTTTCTAAAAGAAGTCTGTACAGTATACTTTGGTTTTTTGGGTTTTTTTAAACTGAACTGAGGGCCTCACTGCGTTTGGGAAGCACACCCCAGTTCAGCATGTGGGTCCGCCTGGGCTGGAGCTGGGATTCGATCCTTGGTCCTCAGGGCTTCAAAGCGAGCGCTTAACCTGCTGAGCCATCACGGCTTTCCTACTTTGGTTTGATTGAAGATGTTGTTCCCAGATTCTGGTAGAAGCAATGAACATTTACGGAGCAATTCCTGTGAATATTTCCCTTTTATGTAGACCTTAACATTTTCCTGGAAAAGCTGGGTTTTAGAATAAAGCCCTAAAGGCACCATTTTAAGCTTTTGAGGTTTGATGCCTAAGACTTATTTGTATCCTTAATGATTCCCAGCAGAGTGCTTTGCATTCAATAGGTGATCAATATATGTTAAATTTTGTTGACTATAAATTGCTTCCAAATGATTTTTGTTTCTTTCTGTTAAAAAGTTGACTTTGGAGAAAACTTTCCACTTCAGGGTAATTGCTTCCAAACCCCTCTTGTAACAGTTGATGAAAGGGAGATGATTTTGGATGCTATGGGGAGAGCTGACCAACGTGGGATGGGAGGCCATTTACATTCATTAGGTTTCTTGGGGCAGATCATTCATGCCAGTCATGTTGGTCCACACCTCTCCCCTTTCTCCAGACAGGGTTTGGATTGTGTTCCATATGGAGGCTCGATGGATTATAAGCCAAAAAACATTAATGACGCACTTCTTGTGTAAGGTGTAGTGCTGGCTACAGAGATACATAGAAATGAACAGAAACTATAGTTCCGGCCATTGAGGATTTTATCATCTAGTTGGAAATGTAAAATGTAAGTGCATTAAAAATTAACAGTAAAGTAATTCTTTAGGATCTATAGGTTGTCCAATGTAGTGCTTCATGTGGAGGGCTTGTTAAAATACCCATCACAGGACCCCATTCTCAGCTTTTCCGATTCCTTGGCCTGGGTCTTGAGTATTTGCAGTTCTACTAAGTTCCCAGATAATGATGATGCTTGTGGTCCAGAGACGACACTTGGAGAAGTACTACTCTGATATAGTGATGCTCAACCTTGGCTTTACATTAGAATCACCCAGGATGTTTAAAACACCCATGCCAGATTCCATCTCCAGATCAATTAAATCATAATCTCTGTGGAGTGGGATCCAGGCATGTTTTTATTTAAAGCTTCCCAAGTGGCTTTAATGTGGTCAGGTTTGGGACTAACTGTTCTATATGTTGGGGATGTAGAACTTGAGGATTCAGAGACATGTGATGTTAGGTGTTACCTTGGGCTATAGGGGTGTGGACAGTCTTTAGGAATTATTTAGCCTGATCTTAAAGAATGGTAAGTGAAGAGAAAGGGACAATGTGTGTTTTTATAAAGGTAATACTGTGAACAAGTCCAACCTGTTTTCTAGTTGTTCTTGGGACAGGCTAATGAGTTTATGAGCTTCTAGAAATAACATGGATTCTTACTCAACAGGGGGCATTGACTTTGACTGAGGGGTTTGACACCCCATCAATAACAAGCATTTATTGACCATCCTCTGCGCTTTCTGATTTAGACAGAAATGTGTACTTACCCAAATAAGCTTGTATGTGTGTGTATTTGGAATAGGGTGTGGCAGCAGGCTGTGGGACAGTGATAGGCTAAACTTTGAAAAATGTCATCTTGAAAGAAGGATCCAAGATGGCAGAGTAGATAAATGCTGTACTTGCCCCACTGCATGAATACATCAAAATTACAACTAAATTATAGAACAGTCAACTTGGAGAAGTCTACCTGAACAGAAGTTTTACAACTAAGGATATGAAGAAGCCGTGTCAAGGCTGGTAGGAGGGGTAGAGACAAGAAATAGGCCGACCCCACACCCCACCTCTGTGTGGCAATGAAAATTAAGAGCAATATCTTGGCCACATAGTTTCCCCATGGAGGAGTGCAGGATCCCAGCCCCACACCAGGCTTCCCAGCCCAGAGTACTAATGCCGGGAGAAGGAGCCCTTACAACATCTGGCTGTGAGAAACTGGGGATTCTGACTATCTGGGTGGGACAAAAAGCTGCAGGAAACGCAGACAGCCTCGAAAAGGGCCCACACAGACTCATTTGCAGGCACTTAGCCTGGGCTTTGGTGGGGAGACAATGACTAGGGGAGGTGTTAGAGACATACAGGGGGTGTACTGAGGTGTGTGGCTTTGGGGTGAGGGCTGGAAGATAGCCGCCATTTTCCCTATGTGGGGTCTCCTCCCTTCAGTTAGCAGGCAGGTGCCATCTTGCCTGTGTTGAGCACTCCCCATGTGCATGGCCAAATCTGATTCTGAATTGGTCTGGTAAGCTCTGCTTGCTCCACTCTGATGACTGAGACCCCGCCACCCCCAACTTGATTATGCAAGAGACTTTCTCAGCTGTTGAACCTCATGGGAATCAGCAACCAGCAGCAGGCCTCAGTGTGTCCTGTCTTTTTGTGGAGCTACCCCAGACCCAATACTGATGGCAACTGTCCTTGGTCCACAGCATGGCCTCTCCCACAGACCTCCAGGCCCAGCACAGGCAATGACCAACCATGGCTCTTTGTAGCTCCTTCCAGGTAGGTCATTCCTGGCTGGTCACAGGCAGGGGCTGACCTGGGCCTGCACCGGAACCCCTCCCATGAGGCCCTAGAACCAACATACTTGGAAGATAGCTTCAAACCACAGCAGAGTGTACCCACTTGGCCCTACACGTGGCTCACGCAAAGGGTGGTCTTGGCAGGCACCAGAGTCCACTGGGGCAAGTCCTGCTTCATGTGGTGGCCCCTTGCACAGCAGCCCATAAACTGGGCACCTGGCCAAACCCCATAGCCAGTCAGCCTGCAGGTCAGGCCCACCCACTGACGTGCCAGTGGCAGTCAGGCTCCAGTATAACAGGAGAGCACACACAACCCACACAGGGGACACTCCTGGAGCACTGTGCCACTGGGCTCCACAGGGCACCTACTACATAAGGCCACCCAGCCAAGACTGGGAGACATAGCAGATCTACCTAATACATAGAAACAAACACAGAGAGGCAGCCAAAATGAAGAAACAAATATATCTCAAGTAAAAGAATGGGAGAAAACTGCAAAAAAAGAACTAAACAAAATGGAGGCAAGCGACTTATCAGAGGAGGAGTTCAAAACAAGGGTTATAAGAATACTCAGGGAACTTAGAACTTTGACAAGAGATAGCAAGCATAAAAAAGACATAGGAACCATAAAAAAGAGCCAACCAGAAGTAAAGAACATATAACTGAAATGAGGAATGCATTAGAAGGGATTTCCAGCAGACTAGATGGAGCAGAGGACTGAACTAGTGATTTGGAAGACAAGGTAGCAGAAAACACAGTCAGAACGGAAAAAAAAAAAAAATGAGGATGGTTTAAGAACCCTCTGAGACAACATCAAGTATAACAACATTCCCATCATCATGGTACCAGAAGGAGAAGAGATAAAGCAAGGGATTGAGAATCTATTTGAAGAAATAATGACTGAAAACTTCCCTAACCTAGTGAAGAAAATAGACATACAAGCCCATGGAGTACAGAGAGCCCCAAACAAGATTAAATCAAACAGGCACAGGCCAAGACACATTATAATTAAATGGCAAAGGTTAAAGACAGAGAATCCTAAAAGCAGCAAGGAAAAGTCAACTAGTAAACTTACAAGTGGGCTGACCGTATGTACATTTAAAATGGGACAGTGCCTTTTTTTTTTTTTTTCTGTCCAGTTTAAAATGGTATGTATGGTCAGCCTACTGACACATTGAATTTATCCCAGTGAGACTAGGTTGACCATATGTACCGTTTTAAGAGAGACAGAAAAGTGAATGGTACTGTCTTCTTTAAAACAGTATGTATGGTCAGCCTACTTATAAGGGAGCTCCCGTAAGATTGTCAGCTTTATTTCTCAAGAGAAACTTTGCAGACCAGAGGGATTGGCAGGAATATATATATATTTTAAATATTTAGTTTATTGTTTTCAGAGATGGTGAGAGAGAGAGAGAGAGAGAGAGAGAGAAAGAACAGCCCAGAGCAGTCTCCATAGTTGCACATCATTAGTTGTGACACAGTTTCATTCCACACAGGTGGATGTGGGGGCCATGCAGGGTAGGGACTAACTGACTGGGGCCTCCCACATGGGAGGAGAGAACCTTCACTGCCAAGTCATCCCAGGTTATCATTTGCTCCCCACTTCAGCATATCAGTCTGCTGGGGCCTGGATTCAGTCCCCTGACCTCATGATTGTAAGGCAAGCACTCAATCTGTTGAGCTATTAAGGCATCCCAGCAGGAAATATTGAAAGTAATGAAAGACAAAGGCCAAGACTCCTCTAACTAGCAAGGCTGTTGTTTCAGATCAAAGGACAGAAAAAGCTTCCCAGACAAGAAGCTAAAGGAGTTCATCACCACCAACCCACTATTACAATGAATGTTAGAGGGATTTCTGTAAGACACCCCCCCAAAAAAAAAGTAAAAAATATGAATAATAAAATGTCAATAACAACATACCTGTTAACAATTACTTTCAATGTAAATTGATTAAATGCTCCAATCAAAAACACAGGGTGAAGGGGTGTTGGCATAGCTCAACTGGTTGACCACTTGCCTTGCAACCACGAGGTCTGGGGATTGAATCCTGATCCCTGTCTGTCAAACCCATATGCTGAACAGCAGTGCAACTGGTAGCCACCAGAATGGCGGCAAAGCTTCTTATCTCCCACGCAGGAGGCCCCCATTTTCAGTTTCTGCCCCACATGGCCCCTCATTCACCTTTATAGAATGAAACCATGCCACAACTAATAATTATAACTGTGGAGACTGCTCTGGGCCCTCCTTGCTTCTCTCTCTCTCCCTCTCTCTCTCTCTCTCTCTCTTTCTTTCTCTCTCTCTCTCCTCTCCTCTCACCCCCCACCTTCTCTCAAACAATAAAATTAATCTTATTTTTTAAAAAAAGAAAAGTTAGCCTACTTGAAAGAAAACATAGAATGACTGAATAAGAAAATATAACCCTTACATATGTTGCCTACAAGAGACTCACTTCAGATCAAAAGACACAAACAGACTGAAAGTAAAAGGATGGAAAAAGCTATTTCATGAAAATGTTGGGGAAAAAAGTTGAGGTAGCAATAATTATACCAGACAAAATAGACTTTGAAGCAAAGGCTATAATAAGAGACAAAGGAAGACCCAGTAATCCCAATTTTGAATATTTATTTGAAAGAACCCCAAATGGTAGTTTGAGGGGACATGTGCATCCATATGTTCATTGCAGCATTATTCGCAGTAGCCAAGATGTGGAGGCAGCCTGGGTTTTCATTGGTGGATGAATGGATAAAGAGTAGGTGGTACACATATACAATGGAATATTGCTCTGCCATGGAAGGGAATGGGTGAATGGGTACTTGTCATTTGTAGCAGCATGGATGGACCCAGACGGTATTATTGTGCTTAGTGTTGTATGTCAGCCAAAGGCAGATGAAACATGATTTTGCTTGTATGTGGAATCTAAAGAACAAAATAAAACATAAAAAAGAAGAAAAATGCCATTTTTACATTTTATCTCTTTAAGTCTGCCTTTATTCACATATAAAATAAAATGTTATACATAGTTGTCGGTATTCAGTATATGTAAATACCAGTACAATTTTTAGGAACGTTTTCTGTTCTTCATGAGATCCCCGGAATTTATTAATCGCAGTGCGCCTGACACATAGCTTCTGCTCAATAAATCCATGTTTGTTGAATGAATCAGAAAGGTCTGTTATATCTGGTGCCCATGTCTTAGCAAGGACAGAAAGAACTTGCACCTGAGAAGCTTTACAAAAAATGTTGCCACCTGTATTTCTCAACTCGGGCAAGAAATCTTTCATATTTAAAATAAAGGAATATAATTGCAACACACAAAGCTGGAAATAACATTGTGTTAATAGGTATTCGGTATAGCCACCTATGATCTAAAAGAGCCTTTTCTTTTCAGTTACAGTTGATATTTAGCCACATCAAATTTTAGATGTTATTGTTAAGTTTTACTTTTAATTTTATTAAGTTTAATTGGATATGAAGTACTAATAACTTGCACTATAAGAATAAGCCTGTGTTTAATTTCTTGGAACTACTAGAGCCTTTGTTATAATAAATTTCATAGGGCTCAGAAGTTATAAAATTAATGTTAGAGATTTGGTGCTTATTAAACTTTTGACCACTTCTATTACAGCCCAGTGGAGTGATGGGCAGTGAAATGGCTGTCCTGTGTTGCTGATAGGGCTGTTCTCCAACCACAGGTCCTGGGAAGTGTGATGCCAGTCTGGTTTAACTGAAAAGTCTGGGTTTCGGCCCAGAGCAGAGGGGGCGGGGGTGGGTAAAGAAACCTGATCAGACCATTCGATGCTAATTTCACAGGTGGCTGGTCACTGTGCCTGACTGTTATTTATAGAGCTGTAACTGGATGTAGCTATACACAGGAGCCTGAAGGGAAGGTTTGTGTCAGGACTTCATGGTAAAAGCAGGAAAGTAGAATCTCAGGACAAATGGTCATTGGTGAATGTCATTGATGGAGTTAAATGAGATCATTAGTGACTTGTCATGATTTCCACCCTCACCTCCTTACTTTTCCTGAATCCTTTTGAAAACAGGAACAAATCAGGCAGAAACAACCATGGATAATCTCTTCCTTACTTTTAAATGGGGTTGATAGGGTTTTAATCAGGTTGGCTTAGACACTGATTTCAACTACATTTAAAGAGGTATCCTCAAAGCTATAAATTAAATAATTAGAGTTACATTTCTAGAGCTAGAAGCACTTGATCATTTTTCCTTACTTTTATCTCCCATTCCCCATCTTACAAATGGGGAAACTGAGAGCTAGCAGGGTTACACAAACAGCTTAATTTCACAGTGGTGAAGCTGAGACTGGAATCTGGACCTCGAATCCCCCAATTTAGTGCTATTTCCATCACATTAGTCCTGTAATTTCTTTCTTTAAATTCAAGACTTTGTCTTTATATTTTCTCAGAATTACTTCTAGAGTTGAAAAATGGTTTTATTATTTTTATTTCTTACAATGAACACTAGCATTCAAACACATTCTTTCTGTAGATCATGTATTGCCTGCTACCGCCAGCTTCAGGAACCAAGAGTGTGTCTTTGGAGAGAGGGTGCCTGGGTGGGCAGTGGCCCCAGCTGGGAGCCCAGAGCTGCAATGGCTGCAGGCTTCCTCAGCTGCACTGCTGGTGGTCTGCAGGTGCCCACAGGTCACACCTGGAGGCCACAGGTACTGTGAGCCCCAGCTTGGCCTGGGCTCCAGCCCTTAGACTGGCTCTCCTAAGGGGCCCTCTATTCTTCTGCCCCGCCCGCAGAAAGCCTGTAGGCAGAGGACTAAACAATTGTTTGTTTCAAGTTTCACTTGCTAATCATATTGCACAGAATTGACAGGCGTCTCCAGTAGAGTATTTCCAGCCTCTTGGAGGTGCTTTACTGCATCACTTACAATCTAAATCAGTGTAGACTGCAATAGCTGAGTTTTGTTTGTTTGCTTTTCTCCTTCACTTTCCACGTGTTTCAAAGGCCACACACCAAGCTCTGGAGAGGGAGCTGCCTGTGGCCTAAGAATTGGCTGCCTTACTCTGGCCAGCCATGTGCAGCTGCTGGAACAAGTGCCTTTGGGTCAGCCAGTCTCATGTTACCAAACCCTGGCGCGAAGGCTTGAACTCTGCTGGACACTGAACTTGAGCTTTCTAGTAGAAACACTCGTGAATTCCCTATTGTAAATGGAGGCAGGGAGATTAACTGTGTTTCTAAACCTTCGAAATAACCTGGGGGAGCTTGTTGAAAACACCAGCTCCTGGGTGTGGTCTCTGTGGGTCAGGTACAGTATGTCAGAGATGGGGACCAGGTTTTAGAATCTTGCATTGTATTACTTTATTGCAGGGTCTCTTTCAACCCTGGTGGTTTTGGATGGTCCTTACCAGAGGAAGATGAATTGTAGGCCATAGGGAATTTACTTGCAGCTGTAGTCAATTCTCAATTATTTGACTTATTTTCAAAACCAGAGACCTTTCTCCAAGTGTGTTCCCTGCCATTAAAAATCTGCCATTAATAATAATAACAATTCACACCTGATGTTACAACCAAGTCTAAGTAGCTCTTTGAGAGCATCCTCTGTTGGGAATGAGCAGTGTGTTATTTTTCCTGTCTTTGGATAGCTGGTTAGGGTCAGCTGTATGTTAGCTTTCACTCTTGGTGCTTTATCAGAGTAATTTCCTTGTTTTGAAAGGCTTTGTTGAGTTACTAAGAATTGTTTAAATGTACTTTACGTTTAGCTTAGTAATAAGATTCCAGATGTGTGGGCTTGTTATGTGTTGGTATGGGCTTAAGTTTTCCTCTGGGCCTTACCTCCTAGTTGTATTCAGATCCACAGTCCATTTGATGAGGTGCTCCCTTGGCATACCCAGCCTGGCACATGTGCGAGGTAATCCCTTTGACCCTCTCCAGAGGGTGCCACTCATCTTTCTCTGCTTCACTTATCCCACTTGACATTGCTGAACCTGCTGTGACTCGAAGCACCCCTGCCTCTGGTGGCTGTCTTCTTCGCCTCATTGAGAATCTATTTGAGATACACGGACGGCATCCTTTGGAGGTTAGAATGTTCACACTGGAGGGAGGCATGACTTTACATTGGGACTGTTGGAAGTCAGTTGAGGAGGGATCAGACTTACAGTGATTTTAGGAGGGGTTTCTAGTCCGGTCCTTGTGATCACGTGGTTTGTGCTGAGCTGGACAGCGGTCATTTCAGTAATGCTTGCTCTTTGGTTAAGGAGTGGTTCCCAGCTGGCAGGGTTCGCACTGGGATTCAGTTATCTTGGCCATGGCAGTTTGTTGTACTCACACTGATTTTGGCAGCATGTTTCCAGGCTCTTGAGTTTTTTCCAAGCAGGTGAGGTAGCAGAGTGTTTTCCCCTTTCCTTTTGTGCATTTGGAGATTCCATGGCTATTAGGGATGGACTTCCTGTGAAATAAAATGAGGGCAAAGGAAAGGAGCATGCCTGTGGCATAAAAATGCTGTTAGCAAGCTGGAGGCATATCAGAGACATTGGTCCTGAGAGTAACATTTACTGCCTTTCTGATTTTTGAACCATTTTTTTCTTTTCTTTTTTCATTTGCCTGTTTCTGAGGTCTGGGATTTATCTTGAATTTAAGAAAGGACTGTTTTTGATCATTTGAATAGGTATCACCATTCAGCAGGGAATACATGTGCAGACTGAGATCTCTCTTAAAGCCAATTTGTAGTATAAGTCATTTGAAATGATTTCTTTATTCGGTAATGCATTTTTTACTTCAAATTCTCTGCCTGGATTTATGCATTCATCTCCTTTACCAGGTGATTTGCTTTTATTATGCTGCTATGACAGCCCCCTCCCACCTTTAACTACTACTAGCAGACACTTGAGCATGTTCTCTAGAGTGAGTAAGTATTGAACTATCCCAAATGACATCAAGTACCAGCCATATAAGACTGGAAGCAAGGAGAGTCTGAATTCCAGTAAAATGTCCCTGCCTGGTTGGTCAAGCTATTGCAGAAAAGATTATGTGACCCTTTAACATTAGTTTTGGAGAGACTTGGATGGAGGAAGTCCCAGTGGGAAATCAGTGCTCAGCTGCCATTTGGAAAAGTCTAAAATTTTTGCATGATTTTTTCTCTCACAGCTTGGAGTGCCCAGTGAGAGGAGAGCCTCTTTCTCAGGGCCCAGCTCTCTCCTTGAAGAAGAGGAGGCAGGCATAGATGAAGCTGTCTTTCGTTACGCTGAAGCATATCAGTTGAGAGGCTTTTGATTTGCTTTTCCCCTTTGCCTTTAGTCTTTCCCTACTTGGATTTAGCTGCTATTTTTCCTGTGGGGTGTGAGGAACTTTTGATCTTGGCTAATGGGCTTCCAACTTTGGATAGGTACCCTCTAAAGGAATGGCATCGGGAGACATAGTTTCATTTCACATCTGTGATTGAGTTAAGGGGAAATGAGCAGCTGGTTGACCCAGAACAATGCCAGGGGAAGCTGGACAGTTGTTGCTTGTAAATGTAGAGGAAAGAAGAGATACTAGGAGGCAGTGTTTGATGTGAGGCTGATGGCCTCAGGAAATACCGTAGTGGCTTGTCTTTCATTGCTTCCCTTGTGCAAGAGGGAGAGGAAGACTTGTGGCTTGTTGGAATTGAACTCCAGTGCAGAAATCAATATTAAACTCATTTAATTTACTAATCTCTTAATTTCATATTTATATGTCCCTTGTGTTCCTACTGTGTGCTAATTTAAGGCACTGTTGTAGGTCCAAGGGATACAGTGGTAAACAAACAGATAAACAAACAAACAATGCCCTAACCTCATGACACTTAAATATTAGTGAGGGAGGAAGTGATAAATATTAATAGTACTGAAGTAAAAAGCCCCTGAAGAAAATGGGATAGGGAGCTATTTTAGTGAATGTGTGCATGGAAGGCCTCCTTAAAAATGACAAATAAATAAATAAATAATCATTAAAGAAAATACATAGTTTTTATTACCTAAAATATTGAAAATTTTTAAATTAAATTTTATTGGAGTGACATTGTTTAGTAGATTAGATTTCAAGTATACAATTCCACATTACACCATCTATGTGTTCCATTGTGTGCTCACCACCCATAGTCAGTTCTCCTTCCATCACCATATATTTGATGACCCCTTCCTTCTCCACCATCCTCTTTCCCCCTTACCCTCTGGTAACCACTAAACTGTTGTATTTGTCTATGGGTTTTTGTTTGTTTGTTTGCTTGTATTTGTCTTTTGTAGCTTTCAGTTTCATATTCCACATATGAGTGAGATCTTATGGTTCTTGACATTTTCTGACTGACTTATTTTGCTTAGCCTGATAATCTCAAGATTCATCCATGTTATCAGTAGTGACAGTATTTCGTCTTTTCTTATGGCCAAGTTGTATTCCATTGTGTAAATGTAGCACAACTTATTTATCCAGTCATCCATCAAAGGATACTTCGATTGTTTCTATGTCTGAGCCACCATAAATAATGCTTCAGTGAATATCAGGGTACATATACCTTTAAAAGTTTTCAGATTTTTGGGGTAGATACCCAGAAGAGGGATTGCTGGGTTATATGGTGATTCAATTCTTAACCTTTTGAGGGACCTCCATACTGTTTTCCAAAGTGGCTGTACCAATTCATGTGTACATTCCTACCAGCAGTGTATGAGGGTTCCTTTTTCTCTGTAGCTTCCCCAACACTTATTATTTGGCTTATTGATGATAGCCATTATAACAGGTGTGAGGTGATGATATTTCCTTATGGTTTGGATTTGCATTTCCCTAATAGCTAGTGCAGTAGTGTATTTTTGCATAATCTGTTCTCAATTTGTATGTCTTCATGGGTGAAGTGTCTGTTCAGGTCTCCTGCCCTTTTTTTAAATTGGATTATTTGTTTTTTTGTTGTTCATCTATGTGAGCTCTTTGTATATTTTGAGTATTAGCCCCTTATTGGAAGTGTGGTTTACAAATATCTTTTCCCATTCAGTTGGTTACTTCTTTGTGTTGTTGATGGTTTCCTTTGCTGTGCATAAGCTTTTTAGTTTGATATAGTCCCATTCATTTATTTTTGCTTTTACTTCCCTTGCCTTTGAGGTCAAATTCATAATCACTCCCTGAACCCAACATCCTTAAGTTTAGTACCTGTGCTTTCTTCTATGCAAATTATTGTTTCAGGTCTTATATTTAGGTCTTTGATTTATTTTGAGTTAATTTTGGTGTATGGTGGCAGGTTGCAGTCTAGTTGCATTGTTTTGCATATGATTTTTAACACTTAAGGAGTTAAGGTTATAATGGAATGTTAACATGCATAGAAACCTAAATGATATTTTTTCTCTAAAGCTTTGAGGGTTTTCTAAGAACACATCTTCCCTTTACCTCTAGACTTACTTGCAGCCTTCATTAGCTGGATTATAGTGTCACTGCAGTTGTTTTTCGTGTACCTTGTGTTGAATTTTAGATTTTAAGGGTATACTTTTCATAAAATTGTTCTGTGTGATTGAGAGGCGCCTCACTCCAAATTGATGTTCAGTAGGATTTATTGTTTTGTTTTAAATGGTAATAAATAACTTTTGGGAATCTAAAATATTCCCCAAACTGAAATGAATGATAAACAGTAGATAAACAAAGAATTCCTTCTGCAGAGCACAGAGCCAGCAGCCACACATATACTTCAGTGACTGACAACCAAACCCAGCCAGTGCAGTGAATTTTCACTGTCAGAAGATGGGATAGGGTGGTGGTGTCTTCTCTGGACTGCCCTGATAAACAGGAGTTATATTCTTTGTCAGTTCCTCAGAAAGGATGATATTAGATGAAGAGGGAACCCTCGGTTGTTACAGTTCTGTGTGCTGGACTCTTTGCTATTGGGTCACATCTAAATGCATTTATTCCACAAGATACCGTATTTTCCGGCGTATAAGATGACCGGGCGTATAAGACAACCCCCTAATTTTACAGTTAAAACATAGTCTTAGGCATATATTCGCTGTATAAGACTACCCCCACTTCCGAGGCTGTAGTCTTATACAGCGAATATAGGCCTAAACCTATGTTTTAACTGTAAAATTAGGGGGTCGTCTTGTACGCCGGAAAATACGGTACCCTATCACAGTGGTTCTTAAAACAGTATTTCTTGGGGATGCCGGGAGTGCTCACTTTGAAGCCCCGAGGTCCGAGGATCGAATCTCAGCCCGGCCCCGTATGGACCCATATGCTGAACTGGAATATGCCCCCAGTTCAGTTCTTGCCGGGGCATGCTTCTCATGTGGGAGACCCCTTGTTCGGCTCCTACCCCAGGCGAGCTTCCCAGGACAAACTTCCCGGGGTGTGCTTTCCATGTGGGAGTCCCACGCTCCCGGCCTGGTTCCTGCCCTGCTAAACCCTGCGCCCACCTGTGGAATGAAACTATATGGAAAACAAATGATGTACAATTCTGGAGACTGCTCTGGGCCCTACCCCTTCTCTCTCTCTCTCTCTCTCTTTTCTGTCAAAAAACAAACAAACAAAAAACAATAAAAAATAAATCTTAAAGAAAAGACAGTATTTCTTCACCTATTAATGGGTGGCAATCAGCATTTTTTTAAAAAGTAGAAGCAAATAGATGATATTAGAATATATCACAGAGTACATATTGTTTCAAAAAACTTTTGTTTCAGATGTATGTGTTTAGAGAAGTGTGTGTACATGCATGCACCCGTGTGCACCAGCTCGTGACAGCAATGTATTTTTGTTGTGTTGTTCTTTGAAAATGTTGAATAGCATCAGCCTGTCAGATGAGGTTCAGTGTCATTTTACAGATGAAGAAACAGACTGTAAAGTTAAGCATATTGCTGATAATCACAGTAAAATTCGAACTCAGCTCTTTATGACTATTTAAATTTGATCCAGGGTATGGCAGTTAAGTTTGTCACAGGACTTTTTATCTCTGATGATTTTCAAAGATTTTGAAATTCACAGAGACACTGACTTGACCATGAAAAAATTTTAAATATTAAAATCAAAATGCTACTCCTAAATTTGACTGGTTTTCCTGCTACTGAAAGACAGCCTGGTTTTATCCAAGAGGAGAAACTAACTGGAAGTAGGAGCCGGCTCTGTAATGCATTCAGGAAGCATTTCAGTTGGTAAGACTCCAGTGTTGGTGTGGTGAGTGGGTAGACAGCAAGAGGAATCTGCCACCTTGTGTAAAATGTTTTGATTTTTACGAGTCAGGCGTACTTTGGAGTAGACTTCACTAATATTGATTATAGCAACTACTGTTACAACATTTGGCACTGCCCTACCCGCTTCCTCAGCTGCCTGGGACAGAAGTGGGACTTTTCACCACTGTTTTAGGCAGCATTTTGGCATTAAAGGACAGACCTTTCAGAGAGACCTTATTTTCCCTGGCATTCCTTCCCTCTTGCTTGTGGTCATTCTTGAATGAATGGTTCAGCTAGCGTTTTTCATTTTTGCATAGAAAAAATTGCTCTTGCTGAATATGCTCCCCCCCCCCCAAAAAAAAAGTAGTGACAACCTGCTACCCATTCTTCCTCTCTGTACTACTTTGTTATCCCACCCCAGCCCACCCTAACCTCTAATAAAAATTGACCTGTTGGCCCAGGGCCTCATCTGAATGTTTGGTGTGGTAGGGCTGTCTGTGGTGGACTCTCAGGATTGTTAATGACTTCCTTCTCCTGCTCTAAATAATTGCTTGAAAAGACAGCTGTGGAGAGACATGGCCCCCAGCTTGCAGGCTCATTAACTCCGTCCATATGGAGGAAGGTGCCGAGGAAGAAGGTGGAAGTTACTTTGTCAAGAGTAACAGGTTGGGGGAAACAAAAACAGAGGCCTTAGAGGAAGGGCAGCACAGCCATTATACTTGGAGTTAGTGAGGTGTGGGTTGGCTTCAATCTAATGAAACTTTACACATGGAATGTCCAGTAATGGGAAACAAACGAAGACGTGATGATTCTGTTTCCAAAGTCTTTATAGTAGGGTTCCTCTGATATTGTTTGAGTATAATTTAGCCTTCAGGATACCTGGTTTTTGTGTAACTCTTCAAGAACAGAATTATCCAAGTAAAGTGGGAAGTGTGAGGAACTAAGGGAAAAGATGCCAAAGAGATTCCCAAAGAGTCAGCCTTCTGTCAGACCACTGTTTTTGTAAGTTCTGTTTCTGCCTGTTCCCACAGTGGCCTTGAAGCAAGTTTCAAAAAAGATAGCTCTAGGCCATCCTCCTTAAAAAGAAAGAAAGAGAGAAAGGGAGGAAGGGAGGAGGGGAGGAAGGAAAAAAGAAGGAAGGGGAAGAAAGGGGAGAGGGAGAGGGAGAGGGTTAATCAAACGAGTAGAGACAGGAGATTCAAATATAGCTAGGAAAGAAGTGTTCTAATTAGCCATTCCGTTCAGCTGTAATACTTCTAGTACTCAAGGTTATAAGGGAAACAGGATGGCACTTGGTTTTTATTTTCTAAGGGTAAGAAGCATACCATGTTTCTAAGGATTTGCAAACTCTTTCCTAAAACTGGATATTTTTATAAAAGGAGTTTATGCAAGTCTTTAGATGAGAAGCATTAATCAAATGAATGTATAATGCCATTGAAGAAAGTTTTCAAGAAGATGCAGAACTCTTCCTGTCTTTTGCTGTCTCCTCTGTAGACATCAAGGGTACAGCATTAAGGCTGCTCTCAGAAAGCACAATTAAGCATCACTGGTTTGCTTGTGATGCAGCCTTTTACTTGAGAAATAGATAGGTGGGGAATTTCCATTAAAGCAATGGTTTTCAAACTTTTGTGCCCATTAGAATTACTTAAGGCACTTAAAAAAATATCTGTGCCCAGCTGCAACTCAGATCAATTAAATCAGAATCTCTGATGGTGGGACTCAGGTATCAATATTTTGTAAAAACTGAGTCCAACGGTTAGTCTGGTTTGAGAATCAGTGCATTAGATGATCTTTGCTTGATGCTAGTTCCCTCAGTTGGATTTCTCAAAGGGGTAGTTAAGTCCTAGAATGCTATTCCATGTAGTTAATTTAAGGACACCCATGTAGTTTCTATTAACATTCCCTTAGGAACATTGTAACTTCTATTTATGCTGGGACCAAGGGCCACTATCCCTTTCTTGGCCTGTAGGAATGAATCAGACAGAACCAAGGTGCTCATTGAGAATCAACTTAGGATCAGCCTTAGCTGATTGTGGATGTTGGAGAATATAGGTAGGGAATAAACCTTTCATAGCCATAGGTACCGGTACTGTGTGTAAGGACACATTAATTATGTGGAATTCAGAACTCTTTCGGGCCCTCCACAAGCTGTTGGGAGAATGACAGCTGTCTCTCTAGTGAGACAAGGAGATGCATATGCATTTCCTAGTTCCTTTTAGAGGTCGAGGACACCTGTCATTGGTACATTTGATATTTGAACTTTCTGACCCTTATGAAGTTGATACGGTAGACAGTGGGGGTGAGTATTTGTTTAAAGTAATTAATTTTTCTTTAATTTTGATCTTGGAAGAACTGGATATATCTCTAGGGGTTGAAACATCAGAGAACCATTCCTTTTATATAACTGGACTTTTACACAGTTCATTTTATGCCTTTTGAATATACATTATGTGGGATAGTGGTACGTGTGGGGTGAGGGAGGAAGTGAGGGAGGGAGAGATAGAATGAAAATGAACATGAATAAGAATTATCTCGAACTGAATCATAGTGTATACTAGGAACCATCTGGTAACAGTGTTCTGGTTAAGAAACACTTCTAATTTTTTTGGCCTTGGGCAAGCTATAACCTTTGCTCTGCTCCTCAGTTTCTCATCTCAAAAATTATAATACCTACCTTTTGGGATTATTTTGAAGATTAAATGAGACTGTTCATAAAGCACTTAGAGTAGTGCCTAGCACATGGCCAGTGTTATTTAAGTGTTTATTAGAGCATAATATCAACTTGTCCCACTGAGAATCTTCTAAAACTCTTAAGACCCAGATGATGCTTTATTGTATAAAGGCCATTAATGGAGATGCTTTAGCATCCCTAGATTACCTTTCCTTTTGTTAGCTCAGGAAATTCATCTTTTTAGCCTAAATTCTTCATGCTCACATGGGATTGCTTATACCTTGAGACCCAAATGGGTTCTGTCCTCACATAACAGAAATGCAGTTATTACCTCTCTAGCCTTAATTCCTGTACTCTGACTTTCCAGTTGACTTCTTGGCTCCACTAATCTGAACCCACCCCAGTTTTTCCATACTGTTGAGCAGAGATCTGCTTGGTTCTGATTATGATGGGTGGATAACCTCATAGTTTTTGATGCCATCTTCCAATTAATGTAACTAAGCCCTAAACATGCCTTTAAAAAATAATGGCCCTAAATGGCTGACATCTTGTCATCTGCTCAGACTCCTAAATCTTTCTGTGCTCCCTAGACTGAATGGAATCAGCTGAAGCAAAATGCCTTTGTGCAGTCCTGCATTTGTTGCGCTTGGCGAGTGACCTCCAGTAGCTCTGTGTGTTCTCTCGGGGCAACATGGGTAATGATTCCAGTGACAATGCTGCTATTGTGTCCAGAGGTTTAGGGCTGTAATTTCATAATGAAATTGAAAAACATGAGATTAAAAACCTGAATATAGCACAGTAATTATATTTAAGTATCACAAATCATCTCCCTGTATTTAGTAAGGTGTTTGAGATATGTCTTCTCATTGTAGAGTGTGGTCACGTCATTTCATATGTCTGCAAACTGGAAGGCTTTTAATTTATGGCTAAAATATGGGAATTGCTTTCTCTTAATGGGAAGGTGATGAGAATGGTATTGAATTTGAAGGCGCTGGTTTGCTTCATTGACTAGTGTCAAAAAGGGAGGTTGTAGAACAGCTGCCAAAGTAAAGAAATGTTTGGGCCTTTTCATAGTTTATTTCCCAGCTACTTAGACATGACTACAGGCTTCTTGTTAGAAATTAGCGGACATAGGCTGGCCTGGGAAATTCTCCAGACCTTCACAAGCAGTGCCGTCACAGAGCAATGAATCTTTACCTTAGCAGAGGCAGGGTTTCTGGTTCAGCTGAAAGGCTGACTTCCAGTTTCCTTCCCATGGGTAATTATACACTGGCTGTGCCTGGTTTACTCACTGACTGAGAACATGCATGTATCTGGAGGGTCTTCAGTTTGGCTGAGCCCTGGCGAGGTGGGAGAGTGGGGAAGGTGTATATGTGGTGGCACCTGGCAGACATTCCTGGTGGGTGAAGATTGGGGTGTTAGGCTCAGGGCTGACCCTTGTTATGAAGTTAGAGGGGAAGGTGGTTTAAGATTAATAGTGTCTCCATCTACTTGATTTCTAGGAAACATCAGATAGAAAGTGATCATAGCAGGAAGTTTTGAAAAGGATAATTATTATTATTAGCCATTTACTGACTTCTTATGAGCAAAGCAGTTTTTGTTACCAATTTTACACTTTGCAGTACAAACTGCTGTAACAGCTTACTGTCCCTATACTACCTGCCACCCCCAAATAATTTCTGTTCATATAGGCTCTACAGATTATTCTTTCTTCCACAAAGCTTTCCTTTCAGATTCTGTGTGAATCTACAGTCCAAGTAGTTGGAGTATCTGAACTGTTGTGAACCACTTTTTGTTGAAAGTGTGGTCTTGGGATGCTGAAATAGCTCAGCAGATTGAGCACTTGCCTTGCAACTGCAAGATCTGGAGATTGAATCCCTGCCCCGGCCCATGCAAACCCATATGCTGAACTGCAGCACAACTGGTAGCTGCCAGGATGGCTTAGCAGCGAAGGTTCTCGCCTGCCATGCAATAGCTGGCTCCTAGTTTGGTTCCTTCCCCATGTGGCCCCACATCCACCTGTGTGGAATGAAACCATGTCACAACTAATGATGCACAACTATGGAGACTGCTGTGGGCCCTCCCCCTTCTCTCTTTCTCTCACTCTTTCTTCTCTCAAACAATAAAATAAATATTAAAAAAAAGCAAGACAGAGAGGGAGGAAGGGAGGGAAGGAGGGAGGAAGGAAGGAAGGAAGGAAGGAAGGAAAGAAGGAAAGAAGGAAGGAAAGAAGGAAAGTGTGGTCTTTTGTCACGAGTGTGGGAATCACTGGGAGCTTGCTGAACCTCTGCATGCCATATGCCCTGCCCAGAGATATTGCAGTTCAGTACGTGGGATGGGAGAGTTTGTGGTCTAGAAATCTGCATTTTGGACAATCATCCCAGCAGTTCTTACGTACAATAAGTTCTGAGAATTCCTGCCTTAAAGCCCTCGCTCCTAGGAGCAGGGCTGTTCCATGGATGTGTTATGTTGCAGTTTGCCCTGTGTAAACATGGCTTTACTGTTTAGTCCCCGTACTTACTGTAAGCTCCTTGGTATCATTGTCTTGTGTGAAAATATCTGCTTTGATTGGTTCCATTTCCTCTGGATATAAGGAAGGTCAGGCTTTGCATCTTTACCCGCCCTTATAGATAGTGCAGATAAAGAGAAGGAAGGTCCAAATCTGGTGTTTCTGCTCAAGGCCTGCTAGGAAAGAAGTGGCCTACCCCCCAGCAGTAAACTTGTAACTGTCGAGCTAGGACCTATGGTTGTTACTGTTTCCACTGGAACTTCACTGAAAATTCTAGCACTGTTCATGTGTTTGGCAAAGTATATAAAAATAGCAATTCAATGAAATCATCAAACATTTATTGAGTAGCTGCTGAGGCTAAAGTGTTGTGCCAAGGGGAATGGCATAGAGGAGTTAAACAGTTTACGATCTCCATCCAAGAAGCTGTGTTATGATGATGTAGATAGACCTGGCACAGAACTGTGGCAAACTTAGCTGAAACCTGTCGCACAATAGGGTCTTCCAAAAGTGAAGTCCAAGCAGAGCGCAATAGGAATGTCAGGGTAGAAACAGTTCAGTGGGTTTAGGCAGGAGGCTTTAGGGAAATGGTCCAGGACAGGGGCTCTCTATGTTGCTTGTGCTTTAAAATCACTGGGGAAATTAAAAAAAATACACAAAAAACTAATATACAGTTCACATCCCACAGCAGTCAGAATTTTTGGAGTTTGGACACATGTACATTTTAAGGTGTTTTACCTGATTTTAATGTGCAGCCAAGGCTGAGAGCCACTGATACAGAAGGATAAAATAGGTTGTCATTTGAATGGGGGATGGGAGGGTAGGCAGAGAAGGAAAGGTATTTGAAGCATGAACGAAGACCTAGAGGCAGCAAAGTGAGAGTGCTAGTTGGAGAATGCTGTTTAATGGGGTGTGATTGGAATATAGGACTCTTGGAGTGAGTATGGAGGGAAAATTATGCTGATTAGGTAGGACTGGATTAAAATGTGCCAAGGAACTAGGAGACATAATGTTTTTCAGGTCTTTAGACCCCTTCTCACCTCATTAAGACGGGGAATGAGGTGCCTAAGGTATTGGTCAGTTAGGGCAGGTCACAGGAGGCAAACTCCATCAGCTCCCTTTGCAAGGCTTCTTGCTTTAGACCTTCCATCTCAGGCGTGTGTCATGCTTAACAATGTTCTTGGTATCTGTTGTCTGGCATGTTTCTTTTGCAAAAGCAGCTGAAGATAACTTAGGGTCAGAGTGGCAGGAAGATATTGATGTTAGGCAGAAACATGGCACTATTTCTCATCTGTTTGGCTGGGCTTCTGTGAGTATGATTTGGGAGAATTGCTGGACACACTGGGACAGATGTTTGCAAGTAAAAGTGTGGATGGTTCTGTGTTCTTGCAGCTGCATCCACTTTGTGCCTGATTCCAGTGAGGACTGGTACTTTACCTGCTTATTGCTGTTTCCAGGAAGTTAATTTGCAGGTGCTATAAATATGCACGGTTCATATACCTCATTTATTCTTTCTCCCTCGAAGCCTCTTCTCTTTATTCGGCAACTTCTCATTTGCCTGTTTGGCGCTTGTATTTTTTCTTTTTGTCACCATTTCGATAGTAACAGTAAAGGTAAAACCACTCAATTATGCAGGACCCTTTCTGTGCTTTGGACAGTTGCAGCTGTGCAGTCCAGTCCACGTGTCAAGGCGCTGTCTCCTCTGTTACAGGTCAAAAAACCAGGAGAGTTCAGGAGCGAGCTCATTTTCTTCACTAGCAGCTTGGAGACTATGCATTCACAAACACAAACCTTAAAATAGTTCATAAAATAGTGCCATCCTGGCACCTACCCATCTATTCATCTGTTCATCCATCCATCTGTTCATCCATTTCTCCATCCATCCACCTGTTCATTCACCCAGCCATTTATTTGCCTGTCCCTCGAGAGAAGGAAGTACAGTAGAGTGACAGTGCAGTCTGGAGCCAGTCTGCTTGAGTTCAAATGATGGCTCCTCCATTGTTTAATTTCATTTTCTTTCCTATTTAAAATGGAGATAATATTAATAATAGTAATATCTCAGAGTTGTGATAATAAAGGGATTAAGGTATATAAAGTGCTGAGAAGGTACCTGGACATAGGAAATTCTGAGTTTGTTGCTGCTGTTGTTATTATTGTGGTTGCTATTGTTAATCATTGCCAAGAAAATAGCTGAATCTGTGACCTTAGAATTTATAGGGAGAACAAATATTTGAAAGGGAAGTGTTGGGCAGGATCACTGGAGGGCCCTTGATTCCAAATTTTAGAATCTGTAGACAGTTTCTTCAGGTTTTGGTCTTGGTTAGAGATGTCTTATCAGAAAGTTATTCCTGCAGTTTTGCACAGAATAAATCATTAGCAGGATTAGAACAATTAGGAGGCCATTGAAATAGACACAGCAGTTGGATACAAAAGGTTCTTTGTATAGGTAGATTCTGCTTGGCTTGAGAGAGGAGATGGGAAATTACTGTGGAACCCAACGCACTGGTGAACTGGCAATCTCCACCTCAGTCTTCGCTGAGCGGGGAGCTTGTTATGTACATGTCATTACTGGCTCTTGGAGGCAGAGGGGCTGGTGTCAGAACAGGCTTTCCTGTTCTGTGCTTTTACATGGCCCATTATAAACAGGATCAAATTAGCTCTTGAAGCTTGCCTGCATGTTTTCCTCTCCACCTAATTATTGTGTGGAGCTTGGGTTCATGTACGTAGTTGCCTTGATTAAACAATAAGTTTATGGAGTTATAAATGTTTGAATACTACGTTGAGAGGGCCCTTCAGATGTTAACGTTCAAGGTTTCTTTCTGTGGGTGGGCTGAGAAAAGCCACTCTGTATGTTTTCCAGATCTGGAGTGTGACACCTTAAGTTTTCTGTTCCTGTTCAGGTCTCCTGTTCTTTGTCCAAGTGGTGGACAATGTAGTGAAGGATGTAACCTAACTGAAGATAGATGGCATGACCAGATGTGGAAAATAGGGAAGAAACTGCACAGTTCTGCAGTCTGTCCCAGAATCAGACACTTTTGTGGTGTGATCTCGAAGAAGAAAAACATTTATGGCCAGACCTCACTAAATTGAACAATTGTGGGGATGGTGCAGGCAGATTTGCGGGGTAGTTGGAAAGAAGTGCAGTTTTATTATTTTAGTTATAGAGTGGTAACTTGAGCAAGGACTATGAAGTATTTCCTAGCAGAACGTTTGAGGGGATTTGGCCTTCATGTATAATTAGAAATATCGATCATTAATATTAAATAAACTTGATTTTAAAAACTGATTTTGATTGTGCGATTATGGTGTTATTTGTGCTCTCATTTACCCTCATAACAGAATCTTTACGTTTGAGATAAAACTTCCTACTTCATCTCAACTTGAGTCCCGATTGCCTTAGAAGTTTTGAATTAAGTGGGGTCCATCTGAATATGGAGGATGTTTACTGAGAGGATCCAGTGCAATCACTTACGCAAAGTGTCTAGTGGATATTAGTTTATTTTATTCCCTTCTTCGAGTTTGAGGGAATGGTTAAGTTTCACCCCCAGAATCACCTGGGGGACTTTTTAGAAGTTTAGCTTCCCTTTACCACCTTCAAGGGATAATGGAGTCAGATTCCATCAATGTGTGAGGAGCGGCTCTCTGGCAGAGATGAGGTGCACAACCCCAATCTAGCCTGCTGTGGTCGCCCAGGGCCCTCTTAGCATTCCTGGGCCAGCAGGAAGGCAGTGGTTCCCTCAGCAGCAGTGTGACGCTCCGGAGGCCTGCCTTGTCTTTTTAAATTCATACTAAAGAGCCTTGTAGATGTGCAGTGATGCAGGAAGGAAGACTGACCTTGGCTGTGTCCGGGGTCTCACAGAGATTAAAGGCAGTTCCTGCACTTGGAGGCAACTGAGGATCTGTGGTGTCCAGAGACCTCAGGGGGCTCTCGGCAGCCTTGCTGCTAATCACAGTATGATCTCCACTGGCTTCCTCATTTAGGATGCTCTCATTTAGGATGCTCTTAAATGTCTTTTCTAACAGTATAAGGTTATGCCTTTACCAGCTCCTCAGATTTTATAAAAAGAAACAGGGAGGCAAAACACATCCCAGAAGACTTTTTTCTCTTTCTAAAGGTTACAAACATAAATCATGTTTGAGAACAATGAATGCACCTTATTTTTAATCTTCAGTGAGCTGGGCCTCTGGCATCTTAAAAAGTCTCTTTATTTTAAAAGGAAGGAGCTGGGTATAGTGGGAGGACTGTGCTCTGGGGATCAGAGGACGACTTTGCCACCAGCTGTCTGGGGTGCCTTGGTCAGTACCAGTCTTCACTTTGAGCCCTTTCCCTTATCTGCAATATGTGGGAGCCCTGAGCTATTGCAGCTCTAATGTTTTATGAGGTTCACTATGGACTCAATGTCTGCATGATAGGCATTTTCTAGATTTTGTCACCCTCTTTCAACTTTGTGAGGTATAGCATGTACCATCTGTCTTTGGGGCACTCAGGGTATCTCTTCATCAGTGTTTCATGAAACTGGTGGTGTTAGTGCTGCAGGGACCTTAAGAGACCATGTGGTTGGCCCCTTTCATTCATTTTACACAGGAGACAGATCCCTAAGGTTGGAGCATAATTTCATCTTTTCTCCTTATTATTTGCCTTTCCCTTCAGTGTGTTTTTAAGCATTGTGTTGCCCTGTCACCACACTGTTTTTAGTTTCATATGTCTTCCATTTCTCTTGGGACATTGGAGTGAGTATTCAAGTTTCAGTTCTGGGCAGAAGTGCTCCTGTGGCTTCCAAATTTATTTGATCATAAGCTCCCTTTTGTAAGAAGAATTTGGTCATGCAGTACCAATATATGTACCTACTGTACTGATACATTGTTATATACAAGGGCTGTCCAGAAAGTACCCAGCCAGGTAAGCGATCTCGTTATATTGACAATGGGAGGATTTTTTCTGGAACGCCCTCGTATAGTCTAGAAATTATAGAATTTGTGTTTGGAACCTTTAGAAAGAAATAACTATAAATGAAAGATATAATTTTCCTCCTGTACCCCAGTGGATCCATGTGTACCTTCACTGGAGTGTGAAGTTCTTTTGAGGATTACTCTCCTGGACCATGGTGGGTTTACAGTTTGGACTGCCAGCCTTAGAATTTCCTGGGGCACTGTTGAAAACATGAAGCCAGGAACTTCAGTCCTGACCCATTGCATGAGGATATGTCCTGGTGGGCCCTGGGCGCCTGCACTTTCAGCCAGTTCTCCTGGCACTCCCGAGTCCCAGCTGGTGTTGGGGACCAGGGCTTTAGACAGGTTGGAGGTGTCACTTGTATAATAGATACCTGAGCATGAGCCTTCTTACACTGACATATCGGAGTTTGCTCAAGGGCCACCGCGAAAGTGACAGAGATCCAGTTAACACTTGAAAAAAGCAGATTGGCAATTATTCATGCATGTGACATAGGAGTGACTATGAACTGCATAACCAGACATGGACTATCTCAAAACTCTCTGCAGATTCTCTAGGTAGTTTTTTGATTTATAACTCCAAGCATTTGCTATTGTGCCTTTGTCTCCTAATTAGAAATCTAAATATTATTGAACCTAAAGATGACAAAAGATTAGACAACATTTACCAAAAGGGATTTAAGGGTTATTGTTTTTAATAACCTGTGTATCTGTATTTGAAAGGATATTTCAGTATCCTGGTTATTGAGCGTGGACTCTGAAACATTCAAATAAAATCAGTGTAAGTGAGATAAACATGTAGCAGGAAATTTGTTTCTAACTGTACATTCCAGATCAGCCTGCTCCTAGCCACCTTGTGTGTGTCAGGGTTATCTGTTCTGCATCAGCTTCAGGAAAGCTTTTACTCAGAGTTCTATGTAGCAAGAACACAGGCCATTTGAGAAAATGTGGTCATTGAGATTCAGCAACTAGACCAAGGCTGAATGAATAGAAATCAGGGCAGCAGGGAAAGCAAGGGGGTGGGGGCAGTTGAGCTGGTGGGAATGAGTAAACCATAATTCCATCTGGGATTACCAGAAATCTCCCTAGTGTAGAATTCCAGGGCAGCCTGCCCTTTTGGTGTCTTCTGCCCTTAGATTTGGCTCGGTCTCCCTAACGTCGGGCACTCTGCTGCGGTGATCTTGTGAACCAGACTTAACTCTGGTTTGGTGTTTCACTTCCCTGCCAGCCTTAGTTCACAGTCTCTTTAGGCTCTCTGGCAGCGAGTGCGCCAAAGGTCAAGAATTTGGCAGAATTTGATTCGGTTAAGCTCGCCTAATGGTAGCTAGCACAGGCCTTGGGGCATAGAGGCTCTTCATGTGAATAGAGTCAGGTGTTCTGATTGAGAAGGCTTCGCACAGGAGTTCCTGTCCACTTCTCCAGCCACATTCGGACTTGCAGCTCGCTCTCTGGGCCCTCCCCACACTGTTCTTGGGAAGGGCTGGGGTTTGGTTTCTGAGCCTTCCTACTTGTATCTGGAGGACTTCCCACCTTCTCACCTTTGTACTTGGTTAATTCCTTCCATCTCATCTTTAGGTAAGTATGTATAAACAACACTCCTTTCACTTTTCCTAAACTAGGCTAGGTATCTCTGTGCAGGCTCCCCCTAGAATAACTTTTGTCATAGTTTTTTGTTCTTTTTGTATTAATTGTTATCCCCCCAGACCGTCTGCTTTACCAGGATGAGGATTCTAGTTGTCTTGCTTGTCATTATTTCCTCATTGCTAAGCATAAGGTGCAGAACATTTCTTGACTGAATAAAGTAAATATCATATAATTCTGTGTATAAGACAACCCCATGTATAAGATGATTCCTACTTTTCTAACCCAACATTAGGAAATCAATACATAGGTTACTTCCATGTATAAGACAACTCCCAGTTTTTGGTCTAATAATTTTAGACAAAGCTATCATTTTATACACTGAAAAATACTGTTTATAATAATATATGCCTGTCATTGGAGTGATTGCTAAGGATATACTTTCCAGCTTCAGTGGTGGTAATTAACATGGCTAGGGTTAACTGCTAGGTTCTACAAGAAAGAATGATTAACAATAAATAGAAGAGAAGTGGAACTTAGGATCAAACACTTTTATGTGCCTGTTGATGCCCAGTGCTGGGCCAAACTTTCTGCAAATAAAGGAAAATACCTTGTTTGTTTATATGCTATATAATATATAAAATTAAAGACATTAGTATACAATAAAGTGTTTACTACATTATATAGTCTGTAAAATGGAAAAAACTCATAGGTATCAGTACTAACATGCATTGTCATTTATTCCTTTACTCAACAGGTTTATTCTTTGTATATGTGCCAGACACTGTTTTAGATGCTCAGGATCCAAGAGTAAACAAAATGTCCTATATCTGACCCAAAGAAACATCCATTTTAGTGATGGGGACAGTCAGGAAAGAAGATAAGTAAGTAAAGTGTCTAGATCATTTAAGAAGCTGGTAAGTGCCATGGAGGAAAATGAAGGAGGAAAGGAACTCAGAAAGTGCTTTGTTAGTGGAGGTTAAAGGATGCACTTTTTTTTTTTTTTTAATATTATTATATTTTATTGTTAAATTTAATGGGGTGACATTGGTTGGTAACAATTAGATAG
>PVKE010016117.1:0-32458 GCA_004027555.1 Craseonycteris thonglongyai
AAGTAAGATTCACAAAGCATTATTCAAATGAGGTGTTGACAGAGGTTAGTCAATTGATGAAGACAGAACTGTACTTTGGATCAAAAGTAATACATTAAAAAAATTCAAACATGTAAAGGAAGGATACTTTTTATTAGAAAAGATGGGATTTGGGGGGAGACAATTGGGAAATATAAAGTTCACTAAAATGGAGAGCTTTTTAACTGATCTATTCTATCTTGCATGCATCCCATTAGCTTCTGAAGCTCATGGAGAGATTTATTATAGAATGTCGGTCTATCTAGCAATATGAGATACCCCTCTTCAAAGCCCATTGATCAAATTCTGTGTAAATACAATAAAAGTGTATTTAACTGGTATACTGTATTTTATTATAATATATAGGTCTCTGGACAATACCAAGACTATGCATTTCTAAGGAGTTAAGCTAGAAATTGTTTCCTCACAAAATACTCTTTTTTTTTTTTTAAAGATTTATTTTTATTGTTTTTGACAGGGAGAGAGAGAGAGAGAGAGACAGAGACAGAGACAGAGAGAAGGGGGAGGGCCCAGAACAGTCTCCATAGTTGCACATCATCGGTTTTTCCACATAGTTTCATTCCACAGGTGGACGGGGCTGCACAGGGCAGGAACTGGGCCAGGGTCTCACCCCAGTGAGAACTGAACTGGGGGCACTCCCCAGTTCAGCATGTGAGTCCTCACAGGCCAGGGCCTGGATTCGATCCTCATTCCCCGGGGCTGCAAAGTGAGCGCTTAACCCACTGAGCCATCCCGGCTTCCCCACAAAATACTCTTTAGTTGCTAATGTTCCACACAAATGGGGAGAGGTACACAAATTCTGCCATTTTTCATGGTCTCAAAAAATGGGAATTACAAAACTCCAACTTAGAATTCTTTATGTTGCTCACCTTTGATTCTCCATAGGGAATAATGACCAAAGATATGTCCCTACTGTGCTTTCTTAGCCAGTTATGTTCTTCGAGGGGATACAGAGGATATTTAGTTTATATTTGTGACTTTTGTTTGTTGAGGTTGTGAGCTGGGGTCCAAATCTATTGATACCAATTCTACACTGTAGTAGAGATTGGAAAGAGGCTTCCTGATTCAACTCGTACCCAAACCTGGATGCATGTGCTCTCTGCCATGACCCCTTAGGGCCACCACATCTCCTGTCTCCACCATGGGTTATCAGTCATTCTGTCTTCTCTTATTTTGTGGGACTCCAAAGAATTTCAGATTTTAATCACTAGGAACAGCCAATTGTTGAATCTTGTGGATCCTTCTATTTTCTCTTTATGTCCCAGTGTACCTACTTCTCTTCAGTTATTGCAGTGACCACACCACGTGGATTTAAAGAGTATATTCCCCTCTTCCCCATTAGACTGTCCATTCCTTAAGGGCACACCTACTGTTCTTGCATCCTTAGTATCTAGCACAAGCCTAGCATATAAAGTGCTCAGTGAGCATTTGCCAAGTTAAATTGTATAATATTTCCATAGTAATGGCTATAGCAGTAGAGCCAGCAAAAATACAGCAGGTACTACAGAGAATGCCAAAGCTTGACAGTGACTAAATGTTGGGTAGGAAAGAAATAAAAAATCAAGTGTGAAAAATATACAGATGCTCCTCAATTTATGATGAGGTTATTTCTCAAGAAACTCATAGTAAGTTGAAAATATCATGTTGAAAAAGCATTTAATACACCTAAAATATCAAAGATTATAGCTTAGCCCAGCCAACCTCATACTTGCTCACTGCGAACACTTACATTAGGTGACAGTGAAACAAAATAATCCAACACAAGCCTATTTTACGATAAAGTGCTGAATGTTTCTTGTAATTTATTATGCATACCGCTTTGGCACTATCTTAACGTCAAAAAATCATTAACTCAAAGCGTCATAAGTCAGAGGCCATCTATATAAATAAGCTGAATGGCAGAGAATAAAACAGCAATAGGATTATTGAGATAATAATAAAAGTTACAGTTTATTGAACAATTATTATGTGCTAGATACTATGTCAAGTGCTTTACATTTATTATCTCCATAAATTCAGATATTTTCATTTCTGAATCATCATAAAAGAACCTGTTTTGCAAATGAGATACTTAATTACAATGATAAGTAATTATTAAGGTCAAAAATTGAACCAATCTCTGTTTATCTGTATTCGGTGAAACTACAGTTTCTCAAAGTGTGATCCAAGACCTGAACTCCCCAAATCAAAACTCATGCAGAGGTGGCAGTTTAACATCTGTGTTCCTGGATCTCACCACACACATGCCACTGTGGAGCCAAAGGTTCTGCATTTTTAAAAGCACACCAAGCCACTCTCATGCCAGCTAAAGCTTTATACATATTCTATTTTATTCAATTTAGTAAATGTTTATTAAGCTGCTATAATATTATAGAACTTGGCCCAGGCTCTGCTGACATAAACAGCATAATTTCTTCCCTCCAGGAGCTAGTAGACTAATGGAAGAAAGAAAGAAGAAGAAATAGATGATGAAAAGACATTGTAATAAACCCTTGGGTGGCTATGGGGAGTAATTAACAGGGGACCTAGAAATGCTGTCCAGGGGTAAGTTTCAAGGTAGAAATACAGCATTGCAACTAAGCTGCTAGTTAGTTACAAATTTGGAGCTCATGAGATAAGCCAGGATGAAATATGGTGATCATCCATTTAGAGATGAGAATTAGAGGTGCAGGCGGTAAGAATGCCAAGGAAGAGATTTAAAAAATAAGAAGACAGAAACAAATCTTTGAAGATTACTTCTCACCTGACATTTTTTTCTTCAAAGTGTAGTACCCAGAATGAGTGAACCAATCATTAGCATAATCAATGAAATTGCCCTTTAGAATGGCCTAGAAATTTCCGATCACTATATGAGATTGGTTTGTTTGCTAATGATGAATTGTGAAAGTACCTTGTTTAACTTGTTAAGTGTCAAGCTGACTTTCTTTAAGAGGCCTATGTTATAACACTGAGCAGCACAGTTTCAGTTTATGTAGATGGTTCATTTCCAAAATGTACAAATATGCCTCAACAGTTCATTATCCGATTTTAACTCCAAACTAGATGCTTTTGCACCACCAGATTCTAGTAAACAATTATGTGGATGAAGAATCTATTGTGTTCTTTCTTCATGGCACACCCTCTCCTCATTATTTCATGATGCCATTTAACCCTTCCAGTACAGTGTTCTACCTGTCCTGGGGTTGCCCAGTGGAAGGCAGGACAAGTCAAGTGCCTATAAATCACACCATTTCCTTGAACGGAATCGGTAATGGCACTGGCAGCTTCAAACATGTTTCATAGAAAGCTCAATATTTATTATTATTGCCTATTCATATCAGGATATACTGGATAATTAATAAAAATAAGTTATATTTGACAACATGAACCATGCATAGACACAACAGTAAGATTACTGGGAAGCATCTAAGAAACCTCTCAGAGGAGAATTTGGTGTTGGTACCATTTTGCCTTCCACATTTGCTTGTTGTGTAAGGCAAAAGCAAGATAGTCTTTATCTTAGTTGGGGTGGGGTGGGGGGAAGGAAATTTACTTTGCCCTGTCCAGGAATCATGAGTTGATTGTATAGGCCATTAAAATACATTGACAATGTACTTGATATATATTTTTAAATGTAGTATGGTAAAGAGTAAAGGCCAGTGGTTGGAATTCAGGAAGCTTGGGTTCTGATATTGCCTTTGATATTTATTTATGAGCTATATGATGCCATAAAAATGTCAGTTATTCTTGGTATCTTTACCTATAGAATATAAGGGATGAACTGGATTGCTCAGATCTTTTATGGCTCCCATCAATTAATAAATCAAATCAACACTTACAATCCATTATGGTTTAGAATATAAATAACTAAGTAGACACAATCTTATCCTCAAGATACTCACAACCAACATTTCTACTCTACCTGAAGTTCAGGTTTATTAAAAATGCAAACAAACAAAAAAATTGTTTATGTGACTTGTAACTTGACATGTAACTTGGTGGATTTATCTTTCCACAATGCAGAAATTTTGTATCAGCTTTAAAAAATATGTATGTACAGAAAAGGAGAAGTAATGTTCAGATTTCAGGTTACATTTTTGTTATAGGCATATTAATGAATATCAGAGCATTCACGGGCATATATATGGCTATAGAATATAGATGTTTGTAGATGTGTATATATATGCATGCTTAGTAGCAAAATAAAGGCTTGTGTTGATACATGATTGCTTCTATTGGCATAAGAACAGGAACTAAGTGCATACACAATAACAAGCATCAGGTACATATGAATGGAATGACAAGTATGAAAATATATCAAGGACTTTTTAGAAGCTCAGAAGTATGTGTTTTTAATTGGAATCAACAGATGGGTTATAAGCTTTCTAACCAGCTTGCTTTCAATTGATGAGTCATATGGTAAGTAAAAATTATGCAATTACACTGAGGAATGAGAAGGGATAAGAAGATTCCTGTAAAATTCGAAGAATTACATAAAATAGTTCTTCAAGCTTTCTTTCTATTTCCTAAAGAGCTTTGGTTTGGAAGATGATTTCACCTTAAAATGCAAGGACTAAAATGTAAGAACACAGTACTTCTTAGTAGTTACCCTTACATGTTGGCCCTTGTTTTTGGTGAGTATAGGGGAGGAGATGAAGAAGGTTTCCCAGGGTTTGAAGACATTTAGTCACAGGGAAGAATGTTAAGAGTTACAAATTGTTCGGTGCCAGCACTAACTGCCAGATCCCAAATGATAAAAGTGTCCATACATTTCTTACATACACACACATGCACACCCACCCAGACGCATGCCCAGATGTACATGTACATATACATAAATGTATTTGTTTATGATATGCAGGGTCCTCTAAAGTGTAGGACCCAGGGCAGGGATTTAAGAGTGGAATGATTATCAGTCAACAAAATTTTGCGAATCTCTGTTGATATAAATTGCTGTTGATTATGTTGTATATTTTGCTGTTTTTAATCTAATGCATGTCTTAATCATTTGCCCTTAATACATTACATTTAAAAATTGGATATCAATTCTTTCCAACTAAAATAAACTTTATGAAATCTGAATTTTTAAATCCAACTTATCACTATGAATTACACACAAACCTTATAAATATTTCTTTATGATGTTCAAATATTAAGCAAAATGCCCATGAATACCAATTTCTTTTTCTATGCAAGAAGCCATTCAAGTTTATAAATGAGTTGTCTATGTGGCAGGATTTTGTAAATCACAAACATACACACACTCACACACTTTTTACATGGTTTCTGAAATCTAAACTTATACAGCAGTGAAATTATCATGAAGATTGGTCTTATCTATAAGGTGATAGCTAAAGTCTCTTGAAACCAAAATTGCAGGAATGAAAAAGGCTGATAGTCCCCAAATTGGAATGTAATCAATGCTGGAAGTAGTTTTTCACTAAGGAATCTTAAAAGTAAGTCATTTGTGTCACTATAAAAGGTATACTATCATTTTGCAGCAAGGTGTTGAACTAATTACCCTTGACCTGTCTTTGAGCCACTTCCTGAATTTTATGTGATGCTTAGGTTGGTTTTTATTGTTTTAAGCAATGCAATAATGTTAGCACAATATCATTTTAGTGGCAGAATAAAAAGCAAACCAACAATTTTATTATTTCCCCTGTTTCTTTTCTCCTAAATCAACTCTATAAACATTGTTCACACAGAACAACGTTGGACTATTCATATATACTCACATGTGAGACTCCATTTTAAAGCTGAAAAATAATGTGGGGATAATTTAGGGTCTTTGTTGTTAGCAGCAGAGAATGTTTCCATGCAGTGGTAAGCTCACATGGCAGGTCAGTATAACTTTTCAAAGAAACAATTTTGCAGTGAAGTTTAGTTAGTGACTCAGTGTCCATAATCTGCCTCCAGCAGAGTCAGAATTGGGGTTCGAGTTCCAGACTTCCCCTTGGTCTCATGTGGTTTTCCTGGTTGTCTTGTAAATCATCATCCCTCCCCAAATATGAGCTAAAAAACCTAGTGTTACTCTTTCCTCCATTGCCCTGAAGAGTTTCTGTGTTCTTGTCACCAGCAACAAGTTTCCCTGAAGTTCTCCTAAGCCCCAGTGGAAAAGTATGATGAAAGACAACAAAAAAGGAAGGTAAATAGGTCTACCGATCTATGTATTATTTATACAATCTCTTAGAATTTCCAGTGGCTTCTTCTATTTAGAACGAGAGTCCTCCCAGACAGTAGATTTTTAGTTAAAATACCTTTAATTATTGGAAATGCTAAAAATACAAACAAAAAAAGGAAAGGAGATACCGTACATCCATGCTTATATAACCACTATGACATCTTAGGATGTTTGCTCCAGAATCTTTTTAAAAATTGTTTCAGAAAAATCACTGTGTCTATTTTGTGAAAATACTCCATGTGAATTAAAAATCTACCAAATCTCAGCATTCCTTACATCCCTCATAAATAATTGGATGGTTAGGGAGAAATACATTTCTAGTGATGTGATCATGCTATATAGACACTGCTTTTAATCTTTTTAAGTCTGTGTTCTATTTAAGCGCATAATTGGTAACATTTCTCCCTTTCAGAGTAGGAATTCACATCCTTATTCATCTTCTCATTTTTCCACCTTCTGATTCCGGTAGTTATAGTATTAGTTGTACCCTATTCAGGTTGATAACAATTGAATTATGAAGGCTGTCTTGAAAAAATCCAGCCATTATCAATATAATGAGACAGGTTACATGGCTGAATACTTTTCAGACAGCCCTCATATCTTCAATAACCATTATTTCCATTGTGTTTACCTTTATTACTATATAGAAATCTATTCTGTACCCATCACCAGTTTTTTTATTCATCACAGCGCCTAACTTGTTATTTTGATGATGCTATTAATTGCCTGGGTTCTGTCGTCAGACTTTCTTCACAAGTGCTATCTTTTGTGAGCACTTTCACAACGAGAATGTGGCTTTATACAACATTTGTATAAATGATGGCGTATAATATTCTTGAGTAATATTGCTCCTTAGATTTCACTATATGGGAATTTGATTCTCCCTTACCCCTCATAGATGCCTTTTGATTTTTTCTGTCTGGATGTTCAAATAATTCTTTATTCTCCAGATCTAATAGCTCAAATATGGAATGTCTCACTATTAAGAATTATGTATTCAGTTTCTCAGAAACATGATGTAGTCTTACAAAGTGAAAATGTAGATTTGTTTTTTCAGGGGAAATTTTCTATTATCTTTGAAAATATCTTCTGTTTCCATGTGGGCTTGCTACGTCAAGAATACCAGTTATCTTAATATTGGAACATCTTTGCTTGCCCTCTTTCTATGCAG
Source organism: Craseonycteris thonglongyai (assembly GCA_004027555.1). Lineage (NCBI taxonomy): Eukaryota > Metazoa > Chordata > Mammalia > Chiroptera > Craseonycteridae > Craseonycteris > Craseonycteris thonglongyai. Next base: position 7,374 of record PVKE010016117.1, read on the forward strand.
GCTTTGCCCTAATTACTTTAGTCCCTTTGCCTTTTTCATCTAGTCACTGGTTATCTCAAGTCACCTCTTTGTTGGTAATTTGATTCTTAGTGGTGTCAATTATGTTACTTGTGCTTTCTAATTTATGTATTGGCTCTCTAATGATGTTGTTTTGGTCCTTGATTTGTTTCCTTAGGTTTGCACCTCCATTTTCATTTCATTCATGTTTAATCATCTAGTCTTTGACCTCTAGTTTTATTGAATTAATTTTCATATTAAATGAATTCACTTTGTGAAGCAACCTGAGAAATTTCCATCTGTTTTACACTTACATTTTCTTATGTTGAGTGCTTTGTTTTCTTCTCTCCCCCTTTTCTCCACCCACTTTCTCTCTCTCTCTCTCTCTCTCTCTCTCTCTCTCTCTCTCTCTCTCATTATTGTTGGCCACCAAGAACCTTCACCTTATTCAGTTTCATCACTTGTGTCTTCAGGGGGAGCTACAGCTCCTCAATCAGAAAAACATGAAGCTAGTCATAGGTTTTGCCTTGCTTCAGGCTTGGAGGCATTACTTAGCCTTTTCCTCAAAGTCCAGGGCTATTTCTAGAGTCCAAGGACAAATAAGAACTAAATTCTTCTCTGCCTTTCTGCTTTACTCCAGAAATGTCTGCTTTGATTTTTTTTTCTTTTGGCAATTGACTAGGCTTTATTTTCTTTATTTGGTTGCTGTGGTTGATATTTATGAATGTTTGTGTGTGTACTGAGATATGCTTTTTATTTTATTAAGTCATGAGGACAGGAATTTAGTTAAGTGTTAGAATCCACATCTTCTCAGTTCAGTGCCCTGAAGGGTTCCTATATAGCAAGGTTGTCCAACCGACTGCCTTTCTTATAATGTTATGAGATTCTTTTTGTGATTTTTTGTTTTAGTTCATCAGCTATCATTAGTGTTAGTGTATTTTATGTATGGCCCAAGACAATTCTTCTTTTTTCATTGTGGCCCAGGAACACCCCCAGCTTCATAGAAAGAGTATCTGCTACTAACCAGAAACTAAAAAATGAATTTTCTACTGTAATTTACTCTATTCAAGGTACATTTAAAAATACACAGAATTAGCTCTCATGCATGTCAGAAACTTTCCTTTTAGACTTTTATAAAATCCACATCTTTTACCTCAGATACCAAAAGGACATGCTAAGTAGAAAACATTTGACTGAGACAAAAATAATAGCCCTCAAATTTCTGTCATTATATTGTTAGGAACTGGATAAATTATTTTATATAGTTATTTCTGTCATTATGCAACACATATGTATTAACTTTTTTATCTTTTCTTAATGTGTTTTCATTTCCTCTGTAGTAACCTGAGTATGATTACATATGAAACAATGGCTTCTTAATTATCAATACAGTTGTGATGCTGAACTTAAAAAGAACTCATTTATTTTGGATATAAAGGTAGCCCAATTTGGCAGCAAACATATTTTAGACATTTGGTGTGGTCAGTGTCTTCAGATATTTGCATTCAAGGGAAGATGAATGGGCTATGTCCACTGATCCAACAACAAATTAACTAACCGGAGAGATAGAGAAAGGTGTTCTGTTCTGTTTGAAGGAAACTATCTGGCCCTCCACTGTTTTCAAGGTAGAAATACAGCCACTCAAGAATCATGCAATGTTTAAATTCCTCCTCATAAAATCTTACCAGTCTCATTGTTTCCTTGATTCTTTGTATCACTCACCAAAATGATTTGTGTTGCCTATTGTTTATTTAAACTACCTGCATGAGTTTAATAAACATCTATTCTTTGAAAATTCAAAGAGCTATGGTAAATCTTTAGAATGTGTAGAATCTTCTAAAAGTCAAGGTAGTACACCATACTAATTATATGTATCAGCCATATTGTGTTAAGTGACACATATTTATTATGTACTTAAAGCACCGGAAAAGATTGGCTAAAGATCTTATCTAATAGTAAGGAGACTAGAAACCAAGTTTAAAAAAATTCAGTAATATAAGATATTACTAAAAATACCTGTGAGGAATCTGTTGTGTGAAATAAAAATACTGTTTAGGTTGTTGGTGATGACTTTGTGGCTAAAATTACAGAAGAAATTTTACTCTACAAAATCCATGTGATCAGTCATAACATAGAAACTTCTTTTAAAAAACTAATAAATTTAAAGACAATATTTACACAAATACAGGTTTAGTTGTACAACTTTAATGATTGTAATCCAGACAGATATCTCATCTATTAGTCATTTCTAAGTATATTAAACATTGTCAAGAACAGAATTGTTTTTGGTCTGTATTTTTGTTGCTTATTATTCCTTCTTCCCTCAGTTCCCAAATAAAAAATATCTTTCTCTCTCTATATATATATTATACATACTGGAGAGGAGCGTGAGAAACCAAGATGTCATGGGTAATTTATTTCTGGTCATGAATTTTATTTCATCTAAAGGGAAAGTATAACAAAATCAATATCTTGCCTGAAATTGTACCATTGTCTGTGTTTAAGCAATTTCCAGAAATGGATTAATACTATGTGCAAAGAACAATGTGATAATCTTGAATATTCATGAAACTTCATTTGTATTAAGTTATTAAGAAATTGCTCCCCAGTAAATAGTTTAAAGTAATGAAATTATTTCTTCCACCACAGTGGAAGGGAGAGGGAACTATGTAACCTTCAAAGGGAATGAAAAGGAAAAGCACATACTGCTGAGGTTGGTGGGAAAGAGCAAAATGCAGTGGCTACTCAAAGGAGCAAAAAGTAGCACTCCCTACTCCTTGAGCATAACAACTGTGACAAAAAGATACAATGTAACTCTAAAACTGACTACTCCAGACGCATACCTGTCTTGTGTGGAAAGGAGGTCAAGGCTGCTGCTTCACTGTGAATTTAACCTGAGTCTCAGGCAATATGAATATTCAAATCTGACATCACTTTAAGATTCCCAGTGTAAGAGGATGAATATTATTTTAAAATGTTTCCTCTCCTAGGCAGGGTTTTGAGGGACCAAGCCTGGGAGATTCAGTCATTAGCAGAAGTATCTTATATTTGAAATTTTCTTTTAATTGCAAATTTTCATCATAGAGTTAACTAGTATATGGTAATTAGGGCATTAAGTGAAATTAGTATACCATACACCATGCTGAGGAAATAATAATACAGTATAGTAATATATTATAAAAGATAATTTCTAGGACAATAAGAATGTGTCCCCAGTAAAGATGACAGTCATTTTTTGTACCCTATCACTGGAGCCAGTTTCAACAGGGAATGGCTGTCACATTAACTAAATCCTAATGAAACTCTAGAATTACAGGGACACTAAGCTTTCTTATCTTATACTCTGGGTTGTCTCAGTCTTGTCAGCTTCTTTTTATTTATTTTATCAACATAGTTTTCATGTCTTTATGTGTCCTTTATGTAGGTCAGTCTCACAAAAATACTTGAGTATTCAGAATGTTTATTGATGTAATATTTTTTTCCCCAAAGTGTTTTATTTTTTTCTTTCCTTGTGCAGCACACCATTAATTACAACCATTTTTAATTGCTTTGGGGGTGGGGAGAGAATAGATGTATTTCTGCAGTCTTCCCTGTATAATTAACTAAGGGTTTAGGGAAGTTATTTGAATTACAAATACTTCCTGTCCCAGAGCAGCGTTTCTCTCACAGGGAAGACCTTAGCATGCAATTTCACATCTCCACCCACTCACTTTTTTTTTTCTGTCTTTGCAGTTCCGCCATGGTTTGTAAATCATCCTTCCAACCTCTATGCCTATGAGAGCATGGATATTGAGTTTGAATGTGCAGTCTCGGGAAAGCCTGTCCCCACTGTGAACTGGATGAAGAATGGAGATGTGGTCATTCCTAGTGATTATTTTCAGATAGTGGTAATTATCCTTTTTCATATGAGCTTTGCAGTCCCACCCATTGTTTACTATACTTTCTGTTGTTATTCTTTCCTGGAAAGAAGGTTCCAGTTGGGAGTTCTTACGAAGCATTAAGAAAATTATTCTAATAAAACCAATGATTTTTCTAGTCCTTGAATTTTTTAACTGAAAAAGGATGTTCAAACAATGTAGCCTCCACCCCTTTCTTCCAGATAAGGTTTTAAACAAACAAATAAACAAGCAAAGAAATTGAAAATAGAGGGCCTAAGACGATCTTTGCAAGTATTCTCATTGCTAGTTCTTGGGAGAACAGTTTCGAACCTAGTTCTAGACTGTATAAAGCTTGGAATCTGTTACTTCTGTGACTTTTGCTAACTGCAATAAAGTTTCAACGAGATGTGCTACTTCTGATTGTGATAGTCTTAGTTTGATAATACCGACAGCTTTCCTTTGCTTCCCCCTTGAGGACAGGACCGGCTGATCTCCCACTAGCAGTAGAAAAGAGCAGTGGTGCTGATAGTGCTGGTAGTAGTGGTCTTGGTAGAGAAGCCACGGAGACCCAGTGTTGACATTTCTTTGTAATTTTGAACATTCGAAAGAATGAAAGCCAAGAACAAAGTTCTTGTAGTTACTACTGAAAGTTTCAGTGTGTTCTCTGTATCTATCTTTGTGGGGGACAATAGGGATGCTGCTATTACATTCATTGAGTTGTGCTGGTACATAGTGAGTGCTCCATATCTATCATTATTAATGTTGTTTTTGCTGTTACCAGCAGAAGGCTTTGCTCATTTGAAAATGCTCTATGAAAACTCTCATTTAGGTGTAGCTTGCCATCGGCGATTCTTAAGCCATATTTGTGAACATATAAGAAGCAGGAAAAGCATTTTTCACATGTCAAAGAGCTTTGCAGCTGAAGGGGACTTTTAGGTCCATGTCTCACGTCTGCGACAGAAACATGACCCTGTCAAAGAAGAGTGGTCTTCTAAACCAGGTCTCCAACAGAGTGGGACTAGAGTACCCTGCAGGGTTAGGTACAAGCCCTCTTCGCGGCCTTACTCTGGCTCTTAGTGGTGAATTCCTATCCCATCATCAGTGAACTTTCAGAAACTATCATGATCTTTTTGTGCATGCATTATGACATAGTAGAAGGGTTCTTAAGGAATACATCCATAATGTATACCTTTATCGCTTTTAGCACCCCTTACCACTTTTCACTGTTAGTTGCATTTGTGTAATTGGTTGGGCATTGAGTAAGAAAAGGAAAAATTTAATTTTTGAATGTCACATCAATCCATTAGTACCTTTAAGTGCAGTGTTGCCACTATCGCTGAATTAAAAATGACCTGCTATGGGGCAACTTGTTGTATACACCTAAAATATATGCCACTTGCACATAAAGGAGATTGTTGAGTACCCTTAAGGACACATGAAAAAATGCAATATTTACATTTTTCTACAGTTTGAATAATCTTTCTCCCAGCATGACTCATTACAGCCAACCTTTTTAAATTTTTCTTTTCTTAAGGTGAAAAGAAAATGTATGGTATGCACTGTATTCAGGTTAAATTAGGCTTAAAAAATGTTTCCTCAATAGCTCCAGAAATCTGGGAGCCATTGTCTATGGCACATGTAACATTTAATACAAACAGTAACTTATATGAGAATTGTTAATTAGAAGTTAGTCAGCTTTATCTAAGAATTTTACATCAGCCCAGAATTGATGACAAGACACTAAAAACAATTAAGAATTCCCCATGAGGTAATATTTATCTCTTAATGACTTCAGGGAAAGCGATTTAACACCGCTCACTTACTGAACTATTTCTTACACTAACATCAAAGATAAACTGAGTTAGTATAATTAAATGCTATCTCCAGATCATTTGATCATCCATCTTTGAAAAAGATGGTGGCTCAATTGATATAAAGTAGGAGTTAATGTTGCCATATTTAATTTATGGACTACTGAAGGTGAAACATTTCAGTCATATAATAAGACTACATGGATACAAAATATTCACCATACCTCTCTCCATCCCCAAAAGAGTACATCTCAAAGCAATTAAACATTTCACAAGGATTTTCAGACATTATTTTTTTCTTGATAAACACTTCCAAAAAATATCCAGCTTATATTTCTTGTCCTTCAGAAGCTGCAGAGATCAGGGTGTTTGTTTGTTAGTTAGTTTCTTTTATTTTCCTCCAGCAGCTGTTGAACCTGAGCTTCCTTCAATAACAAGTAAAAGAATGAGATTTCTTTTGTTGCTAACCGTTGCGTCTTCTATACCTAATAGAAAGGTTTTTTGTTTACTACTCATTTAGACATTGAGGATGTCGTGTGTTTTTTGTGAGTACATTTTTTGTTGCAGAACTAGGTTGAATGGATGCACGTGGATTCAGCAGAGTATTGTAAATATATGACCTTTTCCAGGGGACATAGGACATATCTGTGAGGTTGGGAACCTTCATGGCATCCCTCCGTGTTTCTCCTGTGAAATTTTATTAAAAGTTGTTCATGTTCATTTTGTCATTTGGAGTTTATTCCTTTTTAAAATATATCACCATGCCTTTTCTTGTTCCAAGGGAGGAAGCAACTTACGCATCCTTGGGGTGGTGAAGTCGGATGAAGGCTTTTATCAATGTGTGGCTGAAAATGAGGCTGGAAATGCCCAGACGAGTGCCCAGCTCATCGTCCCTAAGCCTGGTAAGATATAGGCAGCTTCATCTGTGCCTGTAGTTGTAACTATTCATGCTGTATTTGTCAAATCCATATTTTCTCTGTTCCTCAAAGTCAATTTGAAAATATTTGATTATTTAGTTAATCAAGGTGTACATTTGTATAAAAGTGCTATATTCTCTTATATTTCTATATACTGTCTGGAAAGTATCCAGCCAAATGATATAAAAATAGAGGCATTTATAGCTGGATTTTTTTCCCAGACAGACCTTGTATATCTCCATCTAGTAAGATAGAGTCGTCATGAACTGAAGGCGTTTCCTATTGTCAAGACAACCACCAGTAAATTCCTACCTTCTTCCCTCTTTTGTGGCCTCCCTTAAACGGCTGTCTAGAAAATATCCAGGCATGTCATATGAAAAATAGATGCATTTATGGCTGGATTTTCCCCAAACACACACACATGCACACACACACACACGTATATAGACATATGCACACATACATATTCTTATATAATTTTGAATCAATGGAAGTTGGCAGAAAAATAGAAATAATCACTTGCTTTTCTCCTTTTTAAAAACATTTTGATCAATTGTCCTCTTTTTTTAAATTGATAATATTATAATTTTATTTTTTGTGGTCTTTTGGAGGTTTAATATGGTGATGTATTGAAAATTAGCATAAATCTAGCCATATCATGTAATAGTCCTAAAACAACACAATTAATATCAGGAAAAAAGCAAAAACCAAAACAAACCAAAAAAAAAAAAAAAAAAAAAAAAAAAAAAAAAAAAAAAAAAAAAAAAAAAAAAAAAAAAAAAAAAAAAACCACAAGAAAAAAAACACAAAAAAAACAAGCTTGTTAGCAGCTCTTATGTGTTTTAAAACTAAAGAAGGTCAAACTGTTCATTCTTTTTTAAAGCAGTGACTGAAATATTGTTTTAATATGTTCAAATAGTTTAAAATATACCTGGTATGAATAGTTTTTATCATCTATTGATTATGTTAATTTCAACTAGTTTAGACCAGTTTCTTCCCTTTTGACATGAGTCACTCTTATCTTACTCACTCCCAGCAAAAGGCTTAGTGGAAAGTCTTTGCCTTCTATCATCTAAGTGGCTTTCCAGGCCTAATATTTTGTACATCTCTAATCGATTATCTGAAGACTTCCATAACACTCACAAGGATGACTTTCTCTTTTTTTCTTGATTGAATCGAAAAAGAGGAACCAGATAGCAGCAGTCCCAAATGAGTGAAGGACCTAAAGGAAGCATCTAGGAATTAGAAGGGACAATTAACCCTCGTTCAAGATCCCCAGTTCCTCTGATGGACTTCTTTTTCCTCCATTCAATGTGCTTTACGTATTTATGTAACATCATGTGTGTGACTGAGTACCTTCTCTTCTGCAATGGTAATGATAAGGATTCTCTAAACTCAAGGTTTCTAATGTGAGCCATGGTCAAAAAAACGTCATGTCATTAGCCACGATGACAGGGCCACATTTATGCCAAGACTGGCTGCTACTCGAGTAACAAGTACAAAATAATTCTAGAGAACACTGATTTTCAGCTAATGCCATAAAGCGGAGGAAAGTGCAAGATTAATAATCCCATATTTCTAAACAGAGGTATGAAATACCTTCCAAGAGGGCTTGTGGGAACTGACCAAGCAGGTCCAGTGGTCCTGCAACTGCGGATGGTGTTTTCTTTTCCCACAAGTTGTGGAGACATTAAAAAAAAAAAAACACCTTGAAAAGAGGGGGTAGGGTGTGTGGTGGGTGTGTGTGTTACTAGGCATTGCTTGGTAAATGACAAGTTATTCTGACTGAAAACTATCCAGAGCTGCCCACAATGGTGGAAGGAGAAAGGGGAAGGCAACGCTGGGCAACACTCTATTTCCATCTTTGGGAAGAACAAACGTGTGAGTTGCTTTTGAAGAAAACAGGGCTGAAGTCATCATGAAAGGCTCCTGCCCCAGAGGTCCTTCCTGCTGAGCTGGCTCCATCCAGAAGTTTAGAGGGTCGCTGTCTGGGTGCAGCTGACCTGGGGCGCCAGGGCCTGAGAGCGCATGACCATGCCTCTCCCGCTCAAGAAAGGTGCCGGTCAGCTAGACCCCGCAGGGCTGCCCCACAGAGAGAGGCACGTGGATGCCTTCCATGAGTGTGCGCTTTTGAAAGCATGAACTGAGGAAACCATATTTGGTCTCTCTACTCCAAATCTGTCCTCTCCTCTCTGACTCTGAAAAAGCCCTAGGCAGGGAGGGTGGAAAATAGATCCAAGAGACTGAAAAAAAAATCTGACAGTCCCACTGCCTCTTCCTCATTTCTGGTCTCAGGCCACTCTGGGAGTTGTGAAGAAACTTTAAATTTAGTGTTAAGTTAATGTTTGGTTTAGATCTCACTGGTGTGTGTGTGTGTGTGTGCACGCGCGTGCATGCTCTTGTGCGTGTCCCATGTTGCTACCAGTGGTAGGAACTGATCTGACAGAGTGTGTTGGAAAGTGGAGGTTAGGAGAGAAGAAAACTGTTTCCTTATAATATTCTAGTAGTTTAGCTTATTCAGCAAACCAGAAAGTGCTGATTTCAACAACTACATAGTCCTTTATTAGTGATGTCTTGCTTTGCACTTAGGCACTAATTTATTTGGTCAACGTCACCATAAAAAAGCAAGGCTCCCCTGGGGCAGAAATATCATTTACCTCCTCGCTATGGCAAGCTTCAGAGAATCTTGATAATTTATTCTTCTTCCTTCTAGATGGTAAAGCATTGTCAGTAGATCCTACATCCTAGGTCAGTGTTTATTGTACTTGGCTGTGGACTAGAATGAAAGTACAAGACAATGAGAACAGAAATCTGAAAGCTTGACAGGATACCGTTGTAACTGTCTTACATCACCCCCTACCCCTTATAAATGATAGATTGCTTTTCCCTGCCTGTTTAATCAGGTCTTCAAATAATGCCTCTTCAATTCCTCAGAAATGCCATGGAGGCTGTGTGCACAGATGGCAGGAAGGCAAGCGGTAATGTAAAGTCAGCAGTGTGGCTGACCATGGTGGGAAAACATAGCCCTCTCTGTTTAAGCTTTGACAGTAAATGGTCAGCATGTGTTTGGAGGGACATCGTGGATCTGCGTTACCTAGCTGTTCAGCTTCTGTCTGTTCACAGGCTTGTGGTTGAGTCATTATTGAAGCTGTCACAGCCTGCTTCTCACTGAAGTACATACAATGACCGATTCGAACCCGTGTCTGTTGTCGGTGGCTATTTCTATAAGTCTAATGAAGTTTCAACATAGACTTTTATATCTAGTTAGCTATTCCCTCTTTAGCAGTTACTGACTTGGGAACTAAACATAATCTACTAAATTAAATTGAGCTAATGGCTTGTTTTTCTCTTTAGAAAATATATTTGGGGAAAATATTGTAATGAGTGCACTGTAACATGTGAAACATACACCTGGTTTTCTCTTCCTCTGAGTAAAGATCGTGACATTTAAAAAATTCAGGGGAAGCCGGGATGGCTCAGTGGGTTGAGTGCTCACTTTGCAGCACTGGGGACCGAGGATCGAATCCCGGCCCCGGCCCGTGCGGACCCATGTGCTGGGCTGGGGAGTTCCCCCGGTTCAGTTCTCAGTTCTCTCTCTGTCTTTGTATCTCTCTCTCTCTCTCTCTCTCTCTCTCTCTCTCTCAAAAACAATAAAAATAAATAAATGAATTTACAGATCATCTTTGAAAAAAATTGAAAAAAGCCACATCAAAAAATACTTAGCTGTGTTTTGGAAGTGCTGGTGAATACAAGTAAAAGTGGTTTATAACACTTGAATTGTCCATTAATTCTGTTTGAAGAGCTGAGAAAAAGTTTTATTGTTGTTGCTGTTATTATTTGTCTTATTTATTTCTTTTTCTGCAGGGGGCCATTGGTTAAGATGTCCCCCTTCCAAATAAAATAAATTAGCTATAACTCCAAGTCCATAATTCAGTGAACAGTTCAGCAAAAAGGGTCAAGACTCAAGGTGTCAGTTGTCACAAGAATATGTGTCAGGAGCCAGATGTGCAAAGGGGTAAGCAATTTGTTTGGATCTGGTTGGCACTGAAAATGCTGAATTAATTATTCTCAAGTCACCATTCGCTGAACTGGAATTGGAGTATGTAGTAATTAAATTAAGACACTTTGGTAGCTGGGAGGGAAAAGTGAGTGATTTTCTGGTGCTGAGGGGTGGGGGAGAATAAGGACCAAAGTAGACAAGATCAGTGAATAGAAGGTATCAGTGATCTCCAAGTCAGCTTTCCTGGTTCTAGCTGCTGAGTAGCATTCAGTGTCCTGACAGAGGTCTGCAGTGGAAGGGAATTGGAAATACCTAACAGTTGGGCAGGGAGGTTGAAAGCCAGGGAACTGAGAATACATGTATGATTGGGGCATACATAGCCTGGACTATTTTTAATTTCATGGCATAAATGGGTGAAAATACAAGAAAGTTGCTGTAGGAAGAAATACTATTTTCTTTGTATTCATATGCACAAAAAGGCAATAGGGTTATAAAGTAATAAATATTTCCGAAGTGTACATTTGTTTGTGCAAGATAGCCTATTATGCCTTCTACAGAATAAATAAATATGGAGTATGTGTCTTATGCTACTATTGAGTATTTTCTCATACTGGATTTAGTCCTTCCTGCCTCCAACAGTGTAACAAAATAGAGCTCCCCACAGTAGAAGGGGAAGTATATTGATTAGACATTTCAAAAAATGTGAACTGTTACCAATGACCTATTCTCTCCTGGAAAAGATTACTGATTAAAAATGATGTTGAATTTTGAGCAGTTTTTAAGGCAGTATATCATATAATCTCAAATTAACAAAAGTATTAAAGTCTGATTGTGTGTATTAAGACTTAAAATAAGAAGTCAGTTAGATCTGTTTTTGTAACTTGTCACTATCAATATGAGAAGAATACCTTGAAATCCAAATGAACAAGAAGAATATTTGTATGCAAACCCATATAAGTGTATATTAATGCAACTAAAACTAATTACAGTGTTTCTTAGTAAATATTAACTTCAATGGAATTGTGTGAAGCAATGAAAAATTGTACAGCCTTAACACTTCAAGATCTGTTAGAATTTAATTTATCAATGTAAGAGCATGTAAGCAACTATAAAAGAGAGAATGTAACTAATGCTAAAAGGTTGTACTTCTTAATCTGATATCAGTTACTGGTGGCCAGGTAAGTTGAATTTTTGTCTCTCATGGGAGAAGGTTTACTATGATTTAAATGCTTAATTGTATTTAGCATGGGATCAAATTGTTCCTGGAGTTCTGTAAATAATTTAAAAGAGTCAATTCCTTGTACTAGTCTAATATATTGATGGACCCAAACTGAGCTGTTCATTGGAACTACAAAAATCCTCTTAAGAGTTGCACCATTGAGTCTAAATCCATAAAAGTGCAACTTAGTATTTTTGAAACGTATTTCCAGTGGTGATATTATAGCCCATAAGTTTTCCAAGAATGTTTTTCATTATAAACCTTAGTAATTAACTGTAGGTAATAGGATACAGAAACCATTTCTTCAAGGTAGTTATTAACTTCACTGGCTATGAAGTTGTTGAATCTACTAAAAAGTATTTTTGCTTGTCAAGGTAAAGATAAAAATAAAAGAAAGGTAGTCTATGCTCTTTTATTTTCTACCTCAAAGTCTCTTTTCCCTTAGAGAAATGTTGAAACTCAGACATGTTCCCTGAGAAGTCAATGATGACCCAAGTTTGGCATGAAACAGTCATTTGATCTTTTGCCATATAATACTTAATATATGAGATATGCACACATCTGATCTCTATGTCCTTCTCTAGTTTACCTATAGAGATTTAAATACATTGGAATATAGAATATATTTATGAACAGAATTTTAGATAATATTGCCTACTCTTTCTAAGTCTCCATTTTCTCAGCTGTAAAATACAGTAGATAATTGTCTCAAAAATTTAGTACAATTTATGTATGTAAAAGGGATTTGTAAGCTATAATTGCTACAAAAATGTTAGCTACTATAAAGTCTTCCATTGTTTTGTTTGATCTCAAGAAAAATAGCAGACATTTATTAGGATGTAGCTTTCTCTTTCAGCATATTTTTCCATCTTCCAAGAAAAAAAATTAATAAACAAATATTTCAGTGAGAGTGCCTATTGAAGTTTAGGCTTCCAGTATCAGTTTAATGACCTGTTCATTTCCAGTTTTATGTCTGCAAAGGTTTCTCAGCAGAAGGCATGTCTTTTGTTCAGCATGCGCTTCAAGTAGGCAGCTAGCTCAGTACTAATCAAGAGGATATGGTTGTATGGCAGACTTTGAAATTAGAAAAGAATTGGACAGTAATATCCTGAGACTAGTGAGAAGTTTAAATCTATACATTATGAAAGACTTGATAGATTTATAAAATTGATCACATCACACTTTGGTGGTAAACACATCAAAGAGTGTTATGCTATATCTTTTTGTTTAAAAAAATAACAATAGTGGAAATGTGAAAATAAGGTTCACATCTATAAAATTTATACAGTGAACCCAAATGATCTAGCACTTGTTATATATCTACCTTTTACCTAAAAATTACCTTTTGATAGTAGTTGTCTGTATATGCGCGCGCACACACACACACACACGCATTTTTGATGCATTAGTAGAAAATTTTAATGTATCAATGTAATAATTAATAGGAGGCACATGTAATTTAATAGCAAAAATTACATAGGTATAATTTTAACTGATTATTAAAGTGATAATATCAACCTTGATAGAACTACAATGAAATGGCATTCATGTCCACAGTTTGAAGGAATGAATTACAGTGCAGTCAAAACGAAGGCCTCAGATGATTCCACAGGAACCTTGAAGCTGGGATAGGTCCTCAGAGACTACTCTACAACCAGACATAGGGGTGACCTTGAGTGAGACGTTTGTCTTTAGCTGAGGGCTGTTACAGGAGGTGGAACCACCAGCCACTTCCTTGCCCTCAAGCTGGAGGAATGAGTACTACAGTCCTGAAAGGAAGGTCTGGATGGTACACCACTGTATCCACTACAGTCTACCCCTTGTGGAACTCAAATATATTTGATTCATTTAAAACTTTAGAATTAACTATATCAGGATACAGGTTGAACTTATTCCCAAGAAGGGGTGGGGGGTGGGGAGGGTGGAGGGAGGAAGATTAATGACATGAACTACAACCCCCACTAATGAAAATGCAACTGATCTCAAAGCTGGATTGGTACTCCTGGTTTCCCTCCTCCTACCTGTTATGGGATCCTCTCACCCCATGTTAGCCACTCTGCTGGTCTACGTGGGTTATCGGGTAGAATGACTAATTCCTATGCCTCTGCAGGTCGAAGAAACTTTACTAGTCCATTCACCATGGAAATAAACTATTTGGAGCATGCTCTGCCCCTTGAGACAATGAAAAATTACTGTATGTAATGAGGGCTGTCTGGAAAGTATTCAGCCATGCAACCATTCTCATGATATTGACAATGGCTGGATTTTTCCAGACAGCACTCATTTATTTATACTGTTCTTTAGGACACAAGTAGTTTTCTTTAAATATTTCTTTGGAGGAGGGGACAACACACTGCTACTCAATTAAGAGAAATATTTTGAACAGTCCAGAGTTCTTTTAGTTTTATACATCTGCCATGCCACAAATTCACAGGGACTGGTTCCGGCCACTCAGGCTTGTTTCCGTTAGTTCTCACACAGTGTGTTGCTCTGGATGGAGCAGGCTGGAGCCTCGGTTGCTCCCAGGTGATTTTTCTTTGGCTTTCTTCTTTTTTTGATCAGTGTTCTTCATGCATTTCAGGAAGCCATCTCAACTCTTAGAGTGCTTAGTATGCTCAGTTCTTGGGACAAATTTTGCCCTTAACCTGTTTGTTTACAACAATGCCCACTGTGTTCTGGGTCACACTGTAGACACTTCCACTAGTTGTCATTGTGACATTTGCAGGCATTTCTTTTTGAACAGTGCCCATTCCCTTGATATCTATAATGTCATCTTTTCTTGTAGATCTACATGTATGTGTCCACAGGACAATTCCATGTTTTCAAAAGGCTTACAAACACACAGTGGATGCGTGTCCTCTTTCTCTCTGTGCTGGTCATTTTGGTGAAATACTGGTGGTTCTAGCTGAAAGGCGAGGCTTTTATGTTATAGCATTTTCAATTTAATGAGCTGCTTAAGAACACAAGAAAATTAACACCATTTTAATTTATGGAAAAGAACATGCCAACAGAGCTATGATCAGTCCTATTGAGAGTAAGAAATATAAACACAGAAGAAAAGGGAAACAGAAGAGAATCACGTTTTCAAGAACCTCTTTGTGTCAGACACTGTATGCTAAGTACTGCATAAGCATCATTCCAATCACTTCTACAAGTCCAGAATATATTATTCTCATTTCACAGGTCACAAGATTGGGCTTCAAAGAGGTCAGAAAATGTGCGATATGAAATAGCTACAAAGTGGTGGGGCTGGGTGTGAAGAACCCTGTTGAATCTTTATTCATGGGCACCATGGTGATTTAGGGCTTTACAATCACTCACCTGGTGATTCCTCTTGAGGGTCCTATAGAGGAGATACAGTTGTCTTTCTCTTACACTATGGGTGAGGAAACCCCTACATAAGGAAGTGAACTTACCAAGGCCTCACAGCTTGCACGCAGTCTGACTTTAAGCACTTCTTGTCTCAGCCTCTCTGCCATAATATGGACCATCCACACACACACACTCCTTGTACCACATGGAGCCTGGGCGGGTGAAAAGGTGATGTTTCAGGTTATTTAAATCGAGTTCAACTAGTGTGGGAATTATTGATAAAGGAGAAGAGCTTAAAAGTAATTAACATTGCTAAGATTCTGCCACCCAAACGATTTTAGTCCATTGTTCTAGAGATCATTGCTCAATGTGGGCCAGTTGTAGAATGTTTTAAGAGTGTTAAAGGTGAATATTACACAATTTTTACTATTCAGGAGTCCATAGTGTAACCAAAAATAAATTTGACACAACTAATCTTAATCATCAAATACTACTAAGACAGAGTGACTTGTGGGCATATTCATTATTTTTTAAATACCTAGAAAATATATAAAGACTTAAAACATGTATATGCAAATTAGACATAGGAGATGCCACTCGAAGAAAGTTCACTTCTTTGTATTAATGCTCCTTACATTCTAGCACAGCCACTGTTTCATGTGCTATTTTGTTGTTCTAATTCTATTTTAGGGCCGTGGTAGGTAACTGCTTGTCACACAGAATGACAAGGCTTTATTGTTCGGAAATGTTCTTTCACTTATTGTTTTATTTGGTTCCCAGCTTTAAGTGAAAAGTTTCAGTTCACAAAAAATAAATTTTAAAAAATGAAAGTTTTCTTTCATATAAGGTACCTACTCACAGGTCTTTAGCATATAATTTAGCTCCTTTAAAACATTCTCTCTCTCTCTCTGTCTCTTTCTCTAATTAGTTAATAAGCCTAAATTACTAGTATATACTGTGCATAGATGTCTTTTTTATCTTGTGTTGACAAATATCCACCAAGAATTTAAGGATAATCTTAACTTTCCCTGACAATATTGACAAAACATGTTTCTTTATTTAGATGATATCTGAATTTGATATACAGGGTCTGGCAGAGGAATAACCTTTTTTAGTTTTAAGTTTTTATGCTATAGAATTACATGCTTGTGATTTTGTAATAAAAGATTTGATATGGATTACCAGCTCATAAATAGGGTGTTACTTTTGCCAAACCCTGTATTATAAAGTGTAAGAAAACATACTTAAAGTAAAAAAAATAACCCTTCCTTAAAATAAAACATACCTAATTATAAAGTAAGAAAAGTCAAATAAAAACATGTTTTTCACACTTCCTTTTATATTTCGATCTCATTTCCTGTTTAAATAAAGATCTACTTGATAATCAGATAAAATACTCTTTTTAGTTCTGAAAGATGTCAACTGAATGTACCTTTCTCTAAATGTTTTTTTCTTTCTTTTTTTTTCCTTTGAGTATGGCAGTTATTTGAAAGAAGAAATATAAAAATACCACATAACTTATTTTATATCCTTCTTTTGCCTTGTCTTCTTGACTTCATGAATAGAAACAGGCTTGAGATAACAGAATCGGTGGGCCCGACATAAGTCTGGATCTCATGATTCCATGTCCAATTTCTAACATACAAACCACCTGCTTTCTTTTTATGTGGGAGCTTTCTTATTATTTATTATGAGCCTTTGAGCCCAATTCTAATTAGATATTTTAGGTCTTTAACATGCTGGCCTAGAAAGGATAACCTGACCCATGGAAAAATTCAACTGAGTGAAGTGGTAAATACCTTTTGCTTTTTACATCAAGAAGAATAACAACAGTGAAACCTTATACCAAATATGTACTTAGTTGCACATAAAGCATAATCCTAGGAGTTATTTCTGTTTCCTGAATGCAGATGCCAAGTGGTTGCTCCAGCTGTTTGTCTAACAGGGAAGTTTGGAGCAGAACAAATCATCACCCTGGGTCCCAGGAGTATGCAAACAGGATAAAGAGCTAGCAAATGGAGTCTTTTGTTGTTGTTGTTGTTATCTTTATTGGGATGACATTGGATGGTAAGAATTACATGGGTTCCAGGTATACAGTGCTGCATTACGTCATCCATGCATTGCATTATGTGCTTAACACCCAGAGTCATTTCTGTTTCCATCACCATATATTTGATGCCCCCTCCCTCCTCTCTTCCCCTCCCCCCCTTACCCTTAGGTAACCACTTAAACTCATGTGTGCATGAGTTCTTTTGGCAGATGGAGTCTTTAGCATCTCTTTCTATGGGAATCAGAGGAACTCATCACTAAGAATGTGACATTTAGTCTCAGATGGACCTCAAAGTATGAATACTATTTTGTCAAGTCATCTAGAAGGGCAAAGGAATGACTGGGAGAGGCAATGTTATATCTAAAGCCTAGGAAGAACAACACAGAAGAGAAGTAACATATGTTCAGAAAAGTATGTGTAATTCCAGAAGACAGCAGAGATATAGGAGCTAGATCAGAGAGTATCTTTTAGAATATGCAGAAAATATTGGACTTTTTGTCTGGGCTGTGTGAGACAGCTATCCGTGGCTAGGATGTAAGCCCTAATAGGCATGCTAGTATTGGTGTTTCTAGAAGATAACTCGAAGCAGTGTGGGTGATAGTGGGGTTGACAGTCGCAGGAAGAGGGACTGAAAAGATTAAAAATAATTGGCAAGGGGCATCAGCAATGGGCTAGGCAAGGAAGAATAAAGCTATCTCCCACCACACATAGATTAAAATGAGCAGGTCTGTTACAATGTTCAAAATGTGGAGATTACTGTTAATATCTAAAGATGGATTAGGAATCTGAAATGATTCTTAGATTATTGACTTCAATGAATAGATGATAGAACTGTTATTTTCAAAAGGTAGAAGACAGAAGAGTGATTTAAGTGCATTTGAACAGAAAGAGCCTGGATTGTGTGTTTATTAAGGGCTCCTTGACTTTGCATTTCAAGAATTTGGGCAAGTCGCTGGCTAACAAGGGCAGATTTCCAATAGCTTGTTAGAAGGCCTAAAACCTGAAAGGCAGGTAGTTTGTTTTACAAGTTAGTTGATAATGCTGAATATACGATGATAGAATAAAAGACAAAGCAAAGGAGGTCAATATTTAAAGGATCTTAAAATACATAAGTGAAAACTTTACAATTAATGAAATAAATAGTCTGACTGAACAGCAATATTCTGTTGTTTATATTCAATAGATTGGAGCAGAAGGAAAGATGAATGCAGAATATTTTGTAATATTCCCAGAGGGACATAATTATGGTCTGAACTGAGCGCAACTCTGCAAGATAAATTCAAACAATAATATGGAAGAGGAAATGGTTAGCAGTTTGCATTTGAATTGAATTGAAAGGAGCTTTTTGATACTGGCTGGGAATCCTGTAAAGTATTGGCATTTCTGATGGTAATGAAAAGCTGAAAGGAGAGGATGATAGGGCCTTGTTATTCATCCTAAAGTTCTTGATAATATATAAGTGAATCATTCTCCTACTGATGAGGTGATTCCTTGGTGCTGGCCATTTTTTTACCCAGCTTTGAGGAAGGGACTCAATGCAGTGCCATCTTGGAATAATGAGTTAGAGGGTTTTGCATTAACATAAGATAACCACCAAGTACTGTCCCTGCCAGGACCAGAACATCCTGATTCTGTTAGCACTTCACTATCAGAGGAGTAAAACTGATCACTTTTTTTTTTCTTCTTTCTCCATTGTCTCTCTTTCTGTCTGTGCAGACACAGATTAGATCTGAGAAATAAATTAGAAATGGAAGGATTAACATTGGTCCTTTGCCAACTAGAAGTAAAATCCATCTAATTTACCTTATCTTCTCATAGTGTTAAATATAGACTAAATAGTTTACTATAGATTTATGTAATGAGTTCTCAAATTGCTTTTACGTAGTATGCTTGCTTTAGGAAATAAACATCTGCTTACTATGACTTGAATAGCATACCTACTCGTATATGTGGATTCATTTTGATAAGATGAACAGGTATCCATTAAAAATTATGAGAATCCTGATTTATGATCATTTTATCATCCCAGCATTTAAAAAATCCAGAGTCAAAAACAAAACAAAGCAGTGATTTAGAGTCTCCAGCTATCTCCTTAGAAGGCAGTCTCTATAGGGCAGCAATGCTAATAATACCTTATCTCTGAGTGACAGCATTAAAAAAAAACAACACCTTCATCTTTTTTTTCCTCTTGTTCAAGAAAGTCATATTCACCTTATTTAAACATTAATTATTTAGCCTGAATTATATGCAGCTAATTTGTAAAGTTAAGTTCCCTTGTAAGTTGAAGGTTAACCCCAGGAGGGCTCTCTCTTAGCCAGGCCCCCACCATCCTTACCCATCTTGGGTGGCCAAATGTAATGTAGTTGGTGGCTGGATGGTGACAACCTTGTTAGCCAATCATTCTAGGCATAGCTAATAAGATTTGTAATTATAATATTTTTTATTCCGATTTAAATTCAACAGTCTTCACATTACCATTCTTTCTCTTGAAACATGGAAATTTGGATGTGGGACTTGGGGATAGTTAAAAGACAGTGTTTTACCTTCATGAAATCTACACTCTCTCAGTCTATCCCATTTCTCTAAGGCACCCTAGACAGGGAGGCCAGGGATTGGGAATGGTAATTTACTACCTAAGAGTGCTTAATGTAAAATCTGTCCTTGTCAAAGGAGAGGCTTTGGTCCCCATGCAGCAGTAATGGGAATTTTATTTCAGCCTAAGAGTCACTGAGGGCTTTCAATTGCATTCTTTAAACTACCCTATCCTTATCAATTTATGCAGTGTACAAGTCCCGTGGGTCTTGAACCTCATTCTACTTCTAAAATAGAAAGCACTAGTAATAGTAATTAGTCTAGTCCACATCTCACAATTTATAAACTAACATTTTAAACTACAAACATAACAATTGTTACGTAGTTATGGCTGAGTTCACTTTATTATTAATCATTTTCCTAGTGATTAAATCTCCGAAGAGACCTGTTTCCCTAACAGACTTTTCTCTCTTTCATTGTACCCATTTTTTTTTTTAATTTTTGATCTGAACTGGAGGCCTCACCACATTGGGGAAGCACACCCCACCCAGTTCAGCATATGGGTCCACACAGGCCGGGGCCGGGACTCGATCCTCGGTCCCCAGGGCTTCAAAGCAAGCGCTTAACCCGCTGAGCCATCCCGGCTTCCCCATTGTACCTATTTTATATTCTAAAATTGCTTCCCTTACCTTTCACTTTCATATACAATAGAGCTTGCCTATCATGGCCTTAAAAATTATAGTTGAGAAATACAATATTTTAGAATAAAAATTGGACCAGATAGCCAAGAATTAAAGTAAAAATATAGCCTTTATAATTACTTTTGGTCACTAGCAAATCACTATGCAGCAAGCTAACTAAAGTCAATGTTAATGACACATTAGTAATAACGGATATTTTGCTTTAACTCTAATTATCAGCCCTTGTTTGTTAGAATGTCTCTCCCTCATAGTGTTTTATTTATTATCTATAAAATGTTTGTTTTGCCTTGGAAAACACATATCCTAACTTTATTGTCACTGGTTTCTGGGCTGGGATTAGTTAACTAGCATATCTGGCTTCTTTGTCTCTCTTCTCTGGATCTCTACTCTCTCATTCCTACTTTATCATATTTTATCTGCTTTGTGGATCCTTGAATTCTGTACTTCACTTGGTATAGAATTTACCTACACTTGTGACACTTGTTCTCTCCTTCCTCTATAACATGTTCTACAAAAAAGCAACTCTAAGATCCTTTTTACCCTTACTTTTTCTTCAATAACCTCCCTACAGCATCATTAATTTAAAAAAGGGAAGACCTATTATTTTAGTATCATCATTATTGTCATCCTCATCACATTTGTTTTTCTTTGGTGTGTTTTAACAGAGTGTTCTGTCTATGAGCCTAATTGCTAGTGATGTTGAGCATTTTTTCATGTATCTGTTGGCTGTTTGTATGTCTTCAGGAGAGAGTGCCTGTTTAGGTCTTCTGCCCATTTTTTAATTAGATCATTGTTTTTTTGTTGTTGTTGAGTTGTATGAGTTCTTTATATATTGTAGAGATTAGCCCCTGATCAGAGGCATTGTTTGCAATATTTTCTCCCATTCAGTTGGTTTCCTTTTCACTTTGCTGACGGTGTCCTTTGCTGTGTAGAAGCTTTTTAGTTTGATATAGTTCCATTCATTTATTTTTGCTTTTACTTCCCTTGCCTTTGGGGTCAAGTTCATAAAATGCTCTCTGAGCTCAAGGTCTATAAGTGTAGTGCCAATGCCTTCTTCTATGCGCTTTATAGTTTCAGATCTTATGTGGAGGTCCTTAATCCACTTTGAGTTAATTTTGGTATATGGTGACAGTTCACAGTCCAGATTCATTCTTTTGCATGTGGTTTTCCAATTATCCCAGCACCATTTACTGAAGAGGCTTTCTTTTCCCCATTGTATATTTTTTGCTCCTTTGTCTAAGATTATCTGTCTATATATTTGTGGGTTTATTTCTGGGTTTTCAATTCTGATTCATTGGTCTGTGTGTCTGTTTCTCTGCCAATACCAAACTGTTATGATTATTGACGCCTAACATTTCTTAACAATAATGCCATTATCATTCACAGCAATGACTCTGATTATGTTGCATTCTATTTAAATGGGCTTTCTTATGAACAAATCAATGATCATATAGCTCTCGTTTTGAATATTGCAAAAGACTAGCTACCAATGAATATTAACCCAACACTTGATGAATTTGTGATGCTTGATAACATGAATATGCTTGAATAAGGAACTCTATTCAGTGATGTATCATTTATAATAAATATGACCATACATTCCTAATGCCAGCTAATGAGACTAATTTAGTCATTAGTTTTATGAAGTAATGGACTGCTTACACTCATATGTTTTGTAATAATTATTTCCCTTCTCATACCTTTACTTATGTTCCATATCTCCTCTGGAAAATAAGAAAGGAACAATAGTTTAAATGTAGTCCACTAAAGGAAAAGCAGCAATTGTCTAAAGAGCTCTAATTTTTTAGTATATCTGATTTTTTTGTCCTTCTAACTCATATTATTTTTGGGTCTGGAGCCTAAAACTCCCAGGTAGGAGATGGGATGTGGTATGCAGTTTAACATATGGGCCACACAGGCCAGGGCCAGGGTTCAATCCTTGGATCCCAGGGCTGAAAGATGGGCACTCAACCTGCTGAGCCATCCCAGCATCCCCCCCGCACCCCCACACACACATCTTCTGATCTTGTCTAGTTCTCTAAAATCATCTTTTCTCAGCTAAGAACCCCCTCAACTTCTACTGGAAAGCATTAGTGGAAAGCTTCTAGATCAAAGTTCTCTGCATATTTTCTTTATAGAGAACTGATAGGAAGCTCTAGAATGATGCTCTAGAGACTTATCAGATGAAACCCAAGTATAGCTGCATATGTAATTTTTGATGTTATATTTGGCCCCACTAGAAAGAAAAAGAAAAAAACAGAAAATTCATGAGCTGTGATAGGATAACAGTACATCAAAGGTGATATTTTTGGTCCCTTCCCCTCACCTATAAGCTTAGTCTTTTTAATATCCAGAGATGCACACTGACTTTCATGGGCCAAAGGCAATTTTATTTTTGTAGGTATCTTTCTTAATAAAAACATATTAAGAATTATGTTTCAAAATTTTTTTTAATAAATACTAAAAAAAAATCCAGTCTACATTATTTTTATTTTTTTTTCTGCTGATAAAAAAATAATTAAAACATCTTCTTGGGCCCCGGAAAGTCCCATGAGCCCTCAACAGAGTACCTACTGTGCCCAATAGATAAAGCAGCCCTTGTATAGCCACATAGCTGTTATACTTTTACCATATTTGGCCTGACTTTCTAAGTGTTTTGAAGTCTTTTGATGCATAAGACTTCAATTGCTTCACTATCAACTTTCATATAATTTAATAAATCACTTTTATTTTAAATCATTTTAATGTCAGGTATATTCTGTAAGGCTGTGCCAATTAAATTTTTAATCAATGGAATCATTCTTTTCATTAACTTGTGTTATTACCATGAGGGAATTAACCTTTTATTTCGTATCAATTTCTAATTCAAATAGCATCTAACATTTAAGCTTTGAGTATCTTTGATTCCTAATTTTGTACCACTCCCCTCCACCTGTTGGCATGCTATTTTGTCCTGGAACTCATGTTTTAACTAGTATACTTGTGTTTATGAGAGGTGTTAGAAATTTAGAAAATCTTTTTTTAACGAGAGTGGTTATCTCTAGCTGACCTCTATCGCTTCTCGGCCTTTTGGCTAAGATCAAGTGTAGTATCTAGCTGACCTTTGGTGTCAAAATATTAATAGGTCTGGTTTTTCCTTAATTCAAGGATTTTAAGAAAACATTCTGAATAACAAACATATCTCTTTAGAGGCAAATAGGCACCTATTGTATTTAAGTAGCAAATAAAACTTTAAATACCATTTCATTAGGCTAGTGATGCCCTTACTGTCTGACAGTTAAAACTATCCTTCCAGTGTTTGAAAAATTGGCTCAATATTATGTGTTATGCACTAAAACTGGTGGGTTGTGGGGTGTTTTAAGGAATGTGTAATGTTTTTTGATGCTGAGACTATCTTAACTAGTTCAACCAAGTTACTAAGCTTAACAGTTTTTTGTGGTTTTTTTAGCATGTCTTAGAGTTTAGGAAAACTTGGGAGTAAACTCTGGTGGCATGCTTCAGACTTAATATACAGCCTGTTCTATAGATCACACACGTTCCCTGAGGTCATTCTGTTCATAGCACCTGTGGCAGCTGCGTTCTAATGGAATGTCAGCAGTTGGTGAGGAAACCCAATATCAGTTCCACATTCTGAAGCAATAATTCATTCCTCAAGGAACTCAATCTCAGTGGGAGTTGAGCCCCAACTATCTACAGCATGTGAATATGAGAGAGAAAAGCTGTCTTAGCAGGGACATGTTAAGTTGGAAAATGTAAATCAAGGACTTCCAATAAATTTCATGAGTAAGGTTAAGACTTTTAAAGCTATTATGGATCCAAGAAGCTTCAGCTAGCTTTTCAGCTCTCTAAAATAAAATACTGGGAAAATGATAATATTCAAGAGAGTAATGTTAAAAATTTTCACTTTGGCCTTTTTACCAAAAAAAATAAAAAATTCTCTTTCTCTTCAATAGGTTGATAGATACTAGATAGATAGAGATGACAGATACATAGATAGATAGATGTCTTTAAAATATAGTGAATTCTAAATACCACTGACTAACAAAACTCTATGGGACTAAAATATTTGCTGATTTCTCATTTTAGACTTTGAACTCTGTGAATTATCTTTATTATGAGAATTTTGAAAATTTTAAGTCATTTAGTACAATGTTAGCAGCTATAGAATGTAATTTTTATTATTTATAGACTTATACTGATGATCAACGTGACTTTTTATTGGTCAAAATTTAGAGGTGTTAGTGTTGATCTTAAAAACTAGAATACATTTTTAAAAGTTTTTAAAAATTATTTATCATTAGAACACCCAATAAGTTTAATAAAAGTCAGTATCCACAGGAAGTTTTATTTTTAACATGCTATATTGGAGACTTAAAATCAAGCAAATTTTGGAACCAATGGCTTAAGCAAGTGAACTGTATAAATACTGCACTCTTTTCTCTTAATATCTTCTGCTCTTTATTTTCCCTCAAAGATATAAATGCATAATAAATTATTAAAGGAATTAGCAATTAGTTTATGATTAGAAAATGAACATTATATGAAACACATCATCATACACTAATAATGTTATTAAAATGTTTTTTTATAACTCACCAATCTGAGATAATATTAGTGTTTTCACTTTGTTGCCACAGTTTATTTTAGGAATAGAAATATCGTATGCAG
>PVKE010016118.1:0-32458 GCA_004027555.1 Craseonycteris thonglongyai
TGAGTGATGGGCACATAATACGATACATGAATGATGTGATGTGGACTTGTACATCTGTAAACTATCTAATTGTTACCAACCAATGTAACCTCATTAAATTTAACAATATATAAACAAAGAAAAAAAAATTTATTTTTTCTCAGTGAAAGTTGAACAAGCAGCAATATACTTCCATGATAGTTTGCATATTTGCACTAACTTTCCAGGTAAAACTAATCAACATAAGCACTGTCTTCTCATCTTGTAACCTCATCAAATTCCAATTTCTGCTTAAGTGAGGTTGTACATGGATGGCACTGGGGCCATTTCATACTTCTCAGCCCCTCCTACAGGAGACATTTTTTTTTTTTAAAGATTTATTTTATTGTTTTTGACAGAGACAGAGAGAAGGGGGAGGGCCCAGATCAGTCTCCATAGTTGTATGTCATCAGTTTTCAACATGGTTTTGTTCCATACAGGTGGGCCAGGTCTGTACAGGGAGGGAACTGGGCTGGGGGCCTCCCGCACAGGAGGCACATCCCCTCAAGCTAGGGGCCAAACTGGGGGAGGGGGACTGAACCGGGGCTTCCCACATGGGAAGCACACCCCCATTCAGCATATGGGCCTGCACAGGCCGGAGTCAGGATTTGATCCTCAGTCCCCAGGGCTGCAAAGGGAGCACTTAACCCACTGAGCCATCCCGGCTTCCCCAGGAGACACTTCTTTACCCACTGCCTGTTTATCTCTTCTTTCATATCAGAGGGCTGAGCAACCAGACAGAACCTGAAAGAGCTGGCTTCTTTTTAGCAGCTACTTTGCAAAAGCAGTTTTGAGATATATCTACTGAAAGCACAGAATTATCAGAGGAGGGCATAATATGTGATGATTTTGATGAATTCAAAATAAAGCATAGTTCCAATATATTGCAATTTGTACAACAAATAGTACTGTAAGTTTCTGAAATATCAAAATAAAACATTAATAAACTGCTTGGTATACCATAAGAGAAAATAAAAATCAAAGAGGTCAGGCTTACAAATACATGGCTTATCTTGGCTCTGTTCTCTAATTTTATATAAAGGTAACATTTGAACTGGGAAAATATTATTTTGTGGCATGCCATATTCTTTCTCAACTTTACCCACAAAAATATAATTAACTCTTGAGTTTGACTTCTTAGAGTTTTAGTAAGTAAGTGAAAAAAAGCTGACTCTGGTTGGTGAACACATAGACAAAATACTATAGAATTGTACACCTGGAATCTATGTTATTTTTATTAACCAATGTCACCCTAATAAATTTAACAATAATAAAAAAAAGATCTTAACCATACAAGAGGCAATGTTTTTCCTGGATATCTTCAATGGGGCTGCCATATTAACTTTTCTTGAAGCAACATCGATTGCTCTCAGATCTCTAAGTATCGTTGACATTGATAAATTATCCTCAGAGAGACATGAACAAATGAATCAAATGCTCATCATTGCATTCAGGAAAGATAAATATTTTTACAACAAGGAATAATACATCAGGCAGTCTACTTATGTAATGCTGTGTTGCATAAAGATTTCTTGATGAGCTATACAACCCTATCCAGGTATAAACTGTGTGATTAATGCATCGAAGAGACAGCTTAATCACAGAAAAGCATGTGGCCAAGGTACACTGTAGAAAACATAATATTTCATTCCTTCTTTGACAGAAAAATCTATTTGGTTATTAGAGTTAAGTTTAACTATTTGTTTATCAACAGTATATTAATATTAAAAAAAAATTCTTCACTGTTCCACTGTGTAAATGTGATGAAATTGTTACTGATTGCATGAAAATGACTGTTAGGTAATTAAAGTTCTTCAGTAGTATGTAAAATACTTCACTGTCTAGATTAGTAATAGCTATACAAATATATAAACAATGGTAATATTAGTTGTCTAATGTCTCCCTTGGAATTTTCAAACCTACCAACTTGAATGAAGCCTGCTGTATTTACTCTGTATTGTTTCACCCAACCTCTCTACATTTTAGAAGAAAACCAACTGGCGTTTTCTCTACATAACTTTCCACTTTTTGTTTCAAATAAAGAGAACATGATTTATCTTTATTTAGAAACAGCATCCTCTGAGAAGAGCATCGTTTCTCTTTGTGAATTGAAGAAAAGTGTTAAATTAATGGAAAAATAGGTAATCCTTTTCCGTTTGCGAGGTGGGGGTAAGAGGAGCAGCTCTCATCAGGGCTGTCTTCTCTCTCTGGTCATTCTTTATATACCTCTGAGCACCAGCTTCCCCTTTAGCCTGCCATGGGCCATCTGTGTGCCTGTGAACATCTAGTGAGACATCAGCAGACCCCAGCAATGGCCACAACACTCACTGGTCCTTTTTCCCTGAATGAAAAATCCAAACTTTGCCAGGATTGCAAATAATCTTTTTTTTCCTCACAAACATGTGCTACTGGAAAAATCTTACAATTAATTTTGTGTTCTCAGTGTCGTATTATATGAGTACTTACAGAAACTTATTTGTGTATGCTTTTTTCATGCTTTGGTCTGAGTACTTACAATGGCATTTTCAAATTTTGTTCTACAAACACAAATTTTGAGGAATGTTAAAAATAACAATTTTAGATAAATTTGTTGAGCACTTAGTATGCACTTTACATGCATTTTCTTATCCAGTCCTCACAAGTTTTTGAAGTGGTATTTGTATTATTTCTACTTTGTGGATGAGGAAAGTGAAGATTAGAGAAGTTAAGTGACATGGGTAAGCAGATGAGCTGGAATTTGAACAAGGTGATCTGATCCCAGCACTCACATTCTTAGCTGTTAGGTGAAGAGGGATTTTGGGTCAATGAATTTGGAAATGCAGAGTGAACAAAATTTTTAAAATTTAGGTTTTTGATTGACAGCCATGGCATCCATGACTTAATTGGTGAGACTTACTGGACAGGTTCCATTTGGCTCTTTGGTTGCAAAATTATACAGAAAATTAGGTTAACTTTCGGGCAAAGATTTTCCACAAGAAAGTTGCAAGTACCGTATTGTCCTTACTATAAATTTAATAATATGTAGTCTTTCATTCTAAGCAAAATGAACATGGAAATTAGTCTGGCTTCTTTGAGAATATTAACAATCACTACTTATTACTTTCCCTATTTGTTTTCCCCAAGAGGGTCTGTGAGAGAAAGTTTGATCAAGAGTTCCTTAGAACAGATTGTGATGTAGGAGACCTTGTTGTCTGGAACCTGGAGTTGTAATAAAGGGATCTTAGGGACAACAAGACAGGCCCTAGACAATGACAGTGTGTGAGCTCCGTAGGAGAAAGCTTCTAAAGGGTGATCCAAAAGATATTGGTCTACCAATATTTTTCACGGCAAGTAAAGGGTTCACTGGTGAAATGCTGAACATTATTTCCCTCTTCCCTCTACCTATTGCAAATCCATAGTAAGTACTACTGTTAAAAGGTCTGCTAAATGTTTTCATAAATAAATCTTGTAATAATTTGTTTCACCTAGCACAGGATCTTTGTTTGTATAGTATCTTAGTACTATATTTCAAAATTGACACTATATAAACTATACTTCAGGAAATGCTGCTATAAAACTAGCAATGTTATAAAAATAACTGTTGTTAATAATTTGATTAATGCAAACCTGGAAGTTTATTTTTGAGGACCATATATTAATATGTAGTTAGCAAAACAAACCCATTATTTAGATTTAGTGAAATGGACCTTAAAGTTAAAAACCTTACACTGTGCCTTTGATGTACTGTCATGATGGATGCGTAAGGTGGTTAGAGTCTTCCTTTTGGGGTAAAAGAATCATGTCAGAATTGGTTGTTGAATTGAAAATGGATTTCTACAAACGGCTGGAAACATAAGCACTGTAGAACATTGTACCCTTGTGACCTACCCCTCTTTACCAATATACCTTTGTCCAATTTCCTAGGATCTGGTTGGTCTTTCTAAACCACTTTACACTGCATTTATAATCTTTAAAAGCTTTCCATATTATTAATATTACCAGCAGGTAACATATCATAGTATTTTCTTTTTTTAATAATGTGATGGTATTCTCTCTTCACTAATGTTCTGGTAGCTTTATGAATGTCCAAACCAATATTTCTTTATAGGAATAAATATAAGAGACACAGTTTCCACGAGTGACCATAACATGTTGACAGATTCTACAAGCCACAGAAATAAATCAGTTCCATTCTTTCATAGTCATAAGTACATTTTTTTGTTTGTTTTGTTTTCACATGGTGGAAGTTTTCAGGATCATGCATGCCTCCATGTCTCTTTAAACTAGTATGTTCACTTGTATGGGCAAAGTTCTTGTTTGAAGAGAGGGCTAATCAAAGATTTCTTACCTAGTCATAGCCCAAACTAAAATCTCCTGTAAAACAGTTATATTCTATAAGTCTCCCTAGATAGAGAGATGATAGACAGACACAGAGATGATAGATACAGATAGTAGATACAGATACAGATGAGATAAAGATAGATATATTTTTAAATAAAATAATTTTTAAAGGTAAATCAGTGAGAAATATTCATAAATCCATCATAAAATAACCACTATTAATACTTCAGTGACACTCCTTTCAATGTTTTTTTCTACCGTGCCCTTGTCAGCATGGGTGTAGCATTAAACTTTTTGATGTTACTGTTAATTTCACAAGTAAATATTTTTCCCTCTTAGATGCCCATTTCTCTAATTATTTTTGAGCTTGAACATTGTTCACAACCAAGTTATTAGCTCTGATTCTTCATTTTTCATATCTTTGTGTGTGTGTATATATGTGTATATATATATATATATATATATTTGCATGTTCATTTAAAAGATAATTTTAATCCATTAAAAGTAGGCTGTGTCTGAATCTTGGTTTCATAATTCATTGACTGTGTGTCTTGGGTATTTTATTTAATTTTTCTGCGTCTCTGGTTTCTCATCTATGAAGTGAGGTTTATAACATCTATCTTCCCTTATTCTTATAAACATTAAATGAGTTAATATATGTAAAGCACAGTGCCTAGCTATGGAAAACACAACATTATGGGTTCACCATCTATTTAAGTTTTCCTTGGCATAAAGTTAAACTTTATTTCCCGGTTCCTAAGAATCTATGTGAGGTCATATGACTAAGTCTCACCAATGGAATGTAAAGAGACGTGCTATGTCACTGTAGGCTGGGGAAGATTAGAGTTCTCTCTACTCTATCCACGCTGTTAGAAGTCAAAGATTCTGAGATGACAAAGTTTCAGAATAGAAGGCAGGTGTTTATTTGAATCATCATTTAGAGGAAGCCACCTAATCCATATCAGACTCTACTATTATTTATCACATATCTTTTATTAAGAAATAAAATTGAAGTTTTACTAACTGTAGCAACTAGAATTATTTACCTTAGATTGTATTTGCACATGGTAAACACTTAAGAAACAGAGGCTATTATTATTATTGTTCACAATCAGAAGAAATGACTAATGTCAATCAGGTTTAGACTTGAATCGTACTAAATATGCATTGGTCATACTGACTAAAACAATTTTCTTCTGATTCTAAAAGCTTCTCTCCTTACCCTACTTAAAAAAAATTTTTTTTGTATTTTTTTAGGAGGTTATTTTCACAAGAAGTATAAAGAAGTACAGTATTTTATATTTTATCGTAATCAGTTTCTTTTCTTTAAGGTCTCTGCCTAACCTGAATTCCTTAAAGCCACTGGCTGTTATTCACTTAAATGACTGCTTTTATGAAAAGGAAATTCATATAATATGTTGGTGGAAGGTGCTGATTAGTAAAGTTAGATCTATAGTCTTAAATCTGTTTGAACATAAATTTGGTTATTTACAGGCTAACAGACTTAGATATGTAGAAATGTGATCCTGTTAAAGTAATTTATTCACAGATTATGAATAGGTATAAAATGTCTAAAGTAATAGGAGGTAGAACAATTTAACCTCATTAAAAACAAAACAAAGCAAAACACATATTCCATGGAATGGGAAACCCACAATTTTAAAGTGCTCTCATATGAAGTATTTTATTATTCTTTTCAAAAGTTTTATATTGGAGTCCTCTCAGTGGCCAGTGTTTGGTGAGTACCCAGCTGTAGTGAACGGAAGCAGGAAGAGGGCAAAGGAAAGTGCTGGAATGATTCTTAACTGAATTGTGTTTTTTCACAGTGAGCCCTAGGGGATTCTCCTACTTTTTCCTTCAACTTCCATTTCTTTCCTTTAGTTCTTCTCTTCCTTTTCCTCTTTCCTAGAGTTTTCACAAAGGAAAAATGGCCTGGAGAGCTTTGCAGCATAATTGTCAGCTGGCAGAAATCTTTATTCTTCCCTTTGCTTGGGTTTTCTGCAAGTGCGATTGTGACTGACTACGCGGAATTGGGAGTGAGGAGGATCTCTTGTCAGCATATAAGGTATATTTGGGGCCAGTGACTTTCCTGGACGCACAAAAGGTATACCAACCTTAGTGTAAAACATCAAACACAGGTACCAAGTACACTTAGTCAAAGGTATTCACATTTTCGTGCTACTACCTCATTTCACCCTCATCACAGACATCTCTGTGAAATGGAAAAAAACAGTATTATCCATCTTTATTGAAGAAAGTGTAAGTTCAGAGATGGTAAAGTGGTAAGAGCCAATATGTACTGCTTAAACCTGTTTCCTGTCTCCACAAAGCTAATATCCAGATGTACCAAAAATTATGGAGAAACTACTATGATCAAATGCCACTTAAATTGCTGTGTGATCATTGGCAAGATACTTAATCTTTCTGTGCCTTAATTTCCTCATATTTAAAGTGAAGATAATAGTATTGATATTATATGGTCATTGGAGAATTAATGAGTCAAACTAAATAGAGAATAGTGCCTCGCATATAGCACACATTCAGTAAGTATAAGTTATTATAATATATTGTGATAATTACTAGTAGTATTACTAATTAATCACAGAAATACTCAAGTGAATAAAAGTCATATTATATACTATATAAATATTACTTTTGGGTTAAAATGCTAAACAGCTACTTAAAAAATCATAAGCATACACTAAAGTACACATTACTTTTACTCACCTTTGAAAAATTTATATGTAGTAAAATTCACCCTATTAAGTATACAGTCTAAGTTTTGACACAACAAAATTTGTTATATAACTACTACCAAGCTTTAGAGCAGTTCTTGGAGTTTGTTGTTGAGTAGAATCTTCCATGAATATTCTGAAAGAAAATTTTCTGTCATTTCTCTATGGTTCAGGGACTTAAAATGATACTCGAAACTTGGGTAGTAATTTTCATTTACTTATTCACTGACTCAAGAAGTGTTTCCTAGGTTTCTCCTACCTGTAAAACATTGTATTATTGTCTATGGAGATGAGGAAGAAGTGTGCCCAAGTTTCCTACCCTCAAAAGGAGAAAATATAATAGTTTTTCTTTAAACTTCCAGCTCAGTACTAATAGATAAATCAGAAAAGGGAAATAATAGGGCTTTTCCTAAATTCATTTGAAACAGAGAACATGAAAAGAAGAATGACGAAATGTCAGCACTTCTCTCATTAGCATACACGAAAAAAAACCTAGGACTTGATTTAACTCCTCAAATATATGCTGTAGACAGTACATCACTGGGTGGGCGCATTACCTGTCCTCAAGCACTTGGCAGTACAGGAGAGCAGATAATTATAATACAAGGTAGAAAATGATCAAAGGGGGAAGCCAGGATGGCTTGGTGGGTTGGGCGCTCACTTTGTGGCCCTCGGGACTGAGGATCAAGTCCCGGCCCCTGCCAGTGTGGACCCATGTGCTGAGCTGGGGAGTGCCCCCAGTTCAGTTCTCACTGGGGTGAAGACCCCGGCCCAGTTCCTGCCCATGTGCAGCCCCGCCCGCCTGTGGAATGAAACTATGTGGAAAAACCAATGATGTGCAACTATGGAGACTGCTCTGGGCCCTCCCCGTTCTCTCTGTCTCTGACTGTATCTCTCTCTCTCTCTGTCAAAAACAATAAATAAATCTTTAAAAAAGAAAATGATCAAAGGTACAAAATTCTATATATTCAGAAAGAGGTGGGGAATGTTGAGGTGGGAGAGTCCATAAAGGCTTTATAAAATAGGCAGTATTTAAATTGAGTCTTGAAAAATGGGTAGCATTCTGACAAGTACTATGAACGCAGAAAGGAGAACTATTTAGTATGCTATAAATCTGCTACACAATCAAATATGGTAGTCACTGGCCACATGTGACTATTTAAATTAAAATTAAATAAAAATAACTCCTCAGTCCCACTAGTCACATTTCAATTGCTTAATAGCCACATGTGGCTAGTATTGGGTCATCATAACAGAAGCTCCTATTGAACAGTGTTTCTATAGAAGAAACAGAAATGAAAGGTCAGGAGGTGGAGACAATGAATTACCCATATCTCTGTTGCAGCCCTTGAACAAAATACAAAAATAATAATACTAGCAATAATAATAATATATTCATGTATTCCCTCTCCACATATAAATTGGAAATACATGCCTACGTAAAGATCAATGACTCAATTGTTTCACTTGCTGGTCTGGGTCAATAGTCATGCTGAGTTCATACAATAAATCAATAATGAAGACTTAAGACTCAACAGGCCTATCTAATTGCTTCATCTATCTGAGCATGCGGATCCCAGTGGATGAAAGCCAGGCCCTGGGGCCAGCCAAGTGTGGGTGCTGCCGTGTCTTCTGGCCAGGATCTTTTAGCTGACTAGGTCCAAGCCCAGTGGATTAGGCCTGTCATAGTTACAGTCCTCCGTAAAAAAGAACATGTTCATTCTTAATTCTTTTGTTTCTTTAGAAATAGTGGCAGGACCCACTGCAAAACCTAAAGGCAGGTAAGAGGTTTGAAGAAAATATAAGGCGGAGAAACAAATCCTGCTACATGAATATGGATGAATTAAGCGCTATGTGACCACAGTCATTGATAAAGTCTAGATGGTACAGACTTCAGCCTTTTGTTAAGAGCCAGTATCTGCTTGGTCAGAAGCAGATGGTTTAGCTAAACACCCAAAGTTGTAGTGGTGTTTTTATAGAGCCAATCAGGCCATTACTTCCCCGGGGTCCAAACGAACAGAAGTGTGGCGGGCCAGGAATCCATGTATCAAGAGGTTCTAAAGGGGGGAAGCCAGGATGACTCCACGGGTTGAGTGCTCGCTTTGCAGACCCAGGGTCCAAGTATCAAATTCTGGCCCCGGCTTGTGTGGACCCACACGCTGAACTGGGGTGTGCCCCCAGTTCAGTTTTTGCCGGGTCCCATTCGGGAGGCCCCAGGCCTGGTTCCTGCCCTGAGTACGCAGTCCAGCACCCACCTGTGGAGTGAAACTATATGGAAAACTAATGACATACAATTATGGAAACTGCTCTGGGCCCTCTCCCTTCTCTCTGTCTCTGTTTTTCTCTGTCTCTGTCTCTCTCTGTCTCTCTCTCTGTTGAACAATAAAAATAAATCTTAAAAAAAAAAGAAGTTTCTAAATCTATGACAGTCTAAAATGTGTGCCTTCATGGGTTAAAAAAAGTTTAGAAAATCAATCATCTGAGGAAATCAACAGCAGCCATGAATATACTAAATTCATACTTTTTGGTTGTGTGTTCCATCTTTCTTTTAGATCTAATCATTTCTCATAAGTTGACTTTGAGCCCTTCAGAATGGTATTAAAAAATAATTAACTTTTAATGTGTGTGTGTGTGTGTGTATATATATATATATATATATATATATATATATACCTACACATACATATACGTATATGTACACACGCGCGTGCACACACACACACACACACACATATGATATCATTATTGGCATTGCTCATTGGATAACATATAATTTCTTCTTTTAACAGGACTTAAGAGTGCCAGAAAAGTGTAAGGAAAACAACAATGAGACACTAACTTTATTTTTTAAAAGGAAGATATACTGCATAGATAATAGGTATCCTATAGATACATATGTACTTTGTTTTTCTTACACATATAATGGAAGCTTGTAGAACTATATTGTCTCCCTGCCCCCAAGTATATGGCATTTAGAAGAGTCATCTAAGTATTAGTTCTCGAATGCAATGGATTAGTGTATCAGACAGAAAGCAACTGCAATGTCACGAAAAGTATTTTGGCAATGTTGTTAACATATAAACATCTGTTTTCATGTAATGTTAACCAATAGAGTGTCGAGGGAACATATGTAAGTCAGTCTGCATACCAAGAAGACCTAGATAAGTACAGATTTAAAATTTTTCAGTTTATTAGGGTTTTTTTGGGAAGAATGCTTATAATCACAACGGACTTCAATTATTTGATGTTTCTTTTTTTTTTAATGGTATTTATTTTATTTTATTTATTTATTTTAATTGTTTTTGACAGAGAGAGAGAGGAGAGAGACACAGAGACAGAGAGAGAACTGAACTGGGGGAACTCCCCAGTTCAGCACATGGGTCTGCTCGGGCCAGGGCTGGGATTCAATCCTAGGTCCCGGCGCTGCAAAGTGAGCGCTTAATCCACTGAGCCATCCCGGCTTCCCCCTATTTAATGTTTCTTAACTTCACATTTGTTTAAGACTGCTCCCTCTATGCACTCAGCACTCTCAAAAGATTGAAAGAGAGATATTGTTTCTTTTCTGGACAAATATGGGAAAAAATTATTAATTTCACTTTTCTTTATTTTCTGAAGGCTTCTGTGTTTCATGGGTGTGGAAATCATACCGATGATTCAACCATCCATTGTTATTTTGCTGATTCATACTACCTCAGTGGAAAATAACAAGTCCAATTTTTCCCCTGCATGATAAAATCGATTATATTTATTAGGGAGACTAACAGTCTGTTGAAACTCATTTATTTCAGGATAATATAGCTTCTAAAATACCACTGATGATGTTTACCTTTAACTGGATTGAAAAAGACAGAATACACACAAATAAGTGGGTTCCCAGTTTCATAATTTTGGCATCTGTACATTATTTAGACAAGCCTCAGCTGCCTTTGCTTGGCTATGATAGACATTTTAGAATATCTCTGGCTCATGAATATAAATAGTTGTGCAAAAATAAATTTTATAAAACCAGAGCTGGTAACAAAAATCACCTAGAGATCAACAACTCTGAAAGAATCTAGTGTCACATTCCTTAGAATGTCAGATTAAACTAACATGTGCCAGTCAATATTGCTACACTGCGACCCTTGATGCCTTCTAAGCAAAACTATTAAGTCCAACATTCTCTCCTGTAAGCACTTATCTGTAAGGATGGCTAACATGTCCTCTGAAGCAGATATTGAAACTGATTGGACAATAGGTAGATACCAGACAGGGGCCTGGGGCCGACCTCTAGAAACAGGGGGAGAAAATCTTAATCTGCAACACAATGCCGTTCTCTTGAAACCCTATCATTTTCACTTCCCATGTGTCTGCTGCCTGACTGTGAATGGATTTGAAAAGGAATGGTTAGTGCTGAAAATTGGATCAGAGCTAACATTCTCTCATTTTTATCAGCAGCTGCCAAAGGTCATCTGACATAATAGCTGATGAATTCAAGCCCAGTGGATTTCATTTGCAATTTTCAATTTACTGAGGCCTCCAAACCCCACGGTGATAAAAGCTTCCCCTATCGTGGCCTGTCACAAACATCAAGAAACTGCACAAACCCACAAGAAAGAAAAAAGAGAAAGCTGTGCATTCTCGAAGGTACAGATAAGGAGAACGGGAAGAAATGGTATCAGGCAGGAAAGTACAGAGCAGCTTGTGTGGCTAGTTCTCTAAATGCCAATTGAAAGGAAGACTATGAAGAACAATCAAACAACTTCCACAAAATATCATCATGCTTCTTTTTGGCTTTTGTGAGAAAATTGCCTTCTAATCTCTTATTTGACATGCCTCCAAACAAAAATGTGAATGTAAATAGGCAAACAAATAAATGAATAAGTAAACCTTGCTTGTTTGGTCATTAGAAAAAAAGCATGCTGTGTGTTGTAATTACTATAGTTTTGATTTACAAAATGCATACTCTGTAAAGGATCTTTTATCATGGAAGTTCAGTCAGCACTAATAAATCATTTGTTTTGCTACAGAGAAATGGTAGATCCTTTGATCTGCAAGGGTAGTCAAAGGACTGATACAGCCGCTACTTGTAAGTGGATATAGACACAAGGCATATTGAAGAGGTATTAGCTAGAGGAAGCAAGCCATTTTTCCCCCTTGTCAAGTTATGTACGGTGAACTTAGGCAGGACCAGCAACTAAATCCTGCTCCCAGTAACTGTCCAAATTGAGGAGACTATATGCATGTTCCTTGGAGAACGGAGTTTAAAAGCTGAGTAATCCATTTTCGTCTTATCCTACTCAACTCATACCATAGCAAAGAAAAGGAGAAAGCAAAACAATGACTGCCGTTTGAGGTATAACTGCTGGGAAATTTTAATTTCAGGCATGGATGTCTGGATCCCATTTCTACTGAATTACAAAGGTTTAAGTAATTGGTCTAATGAGGCAAGAGGACTTAGTAATAGGCATCTACCAACTTGCCTGATGAGAAAATTTCTCATGACAGTTGACAGGAAGACCCAAGCATGACATCAACAGGACCAGAATATTAACTTCATTTGTTTGTTGGTAACTGTGAGACAAACATAGTTTGGAAAGGAAAAGAATAAATCCCGATCAAACTGATGTGATTGTGAGAGACCCTCCTGTTGTAGAATAATTCTTTAAATTGTCACAGAAAAAAAAAAAAGAAATGCTGCTCATCATAATGAATCCTTAGTTCTTTGAAATTCAACTATTTCTTAAGATATTCTATTGGCAAAAACTTGAATGACCTTTTAATTCTTCAAAGTCTCAACATAGAAAATTGTATCCTCTGTAGCTAAAGGTGGCAAGAATTAACATTTTGAAATGAGGTAAATAAAATTTTATTTTTAAGCTGAAAGACAGCCACATTTTAGCATTTTCATATTCTTTCTTCTACACAAAAATTGTCAGCATGCCACTTTTCAAAGGTGGCTCCCCGCCTCATCTTTTAGTTTCAGTTAGTTCAAAGAGAATTCTATCTATCTACAATTTGCAGTTTCTATGGGTTCTCTTGGAATTGTTTGCATAATACAGAGACCCTGGTAGTAGTAAAAGATTACTTAATTTAATCAGTCCCATATATATATATATATATATAAAACTTGGTGAGGGTTTTTTATTATCTCTGTTCTTCTATGGCAGTGATATAAGGCAAGCTGTATCAACTGATCCGTAGTTACATAATAGAAAGGTTAATTTCTTCTATGTTCCTTCTATTAGAAACTCAGATCTCAAATCTGCAGGGCAAAGTCCTAAATAGTTCTTGTAGACTGGCTTGGAGAGACTGTTCCTTCTTATGCCTTATGGCTAATTACATTCAGTCAGGCCAGCGCATTCACTGTAGGTCGAATGGTGCAATAGAGCATTTCCCATTCCATAAACCAACTCTTCCATTCCTCCACCTACCGTTTATTTAGCCCCTACTCAGTGCAGAACACTATGTTGAGAACTCTGAGTAAGATAAGGCTTTCTCTACTTTCAGTCAGTTTAAAAAAGAGTGGCATAAAGAATGTTGTAAATCTGTTTTCTCCCCCTTCCCTTGAATTAAGTTTATGTCACAGAACTATAAAACTTCAAAATATAAAAAGTTTTTCCGGGAATTTTGGCAATGGAATGACACTGGTGGCACCTAACTAGCATCTTATTTTAGGTGATAGCTGTGAAGCTCTGTTTCCTTTTCCTTTCTTTTTTTTTGGTGGTGGTGGTGGGGTAATATGTTCATCACCATAACATTTTTTTTTTGAAGTCTACATATAATCTATACTTATTTATGTAATACTTTTCTTTGAGCACTACTTTTTACAATTAAATAAATTCAATTAAGGAGAGATCATATATTTTACCACAAATGGAAAACTTATATTATGAGCCATGAATAAAACATAATCATATAAACAAATGCTCACTATTAGTGTATTAGTCTGTGCACAACCTACATAATTTCATATTTCATTTGTGGTATAAGTTCTACCCTTTGGAAAATACTGGTTTGGTGCATGTTACTGAAAAAGACCAGTATTGCAGGTTTGATCTGCACAAGGATGGAAGCTCTGTGAAAACAGATATTTTGATTTGTTTCTTGCTGTACTTCCAGTTCCTAGAACAATATCTAGCACATATTAAATTAAAAAAATTGTTAAATAAATGAACAAGGGCAAGTTATTATAACTTCTCAAAGTTCAACCTGAATTTCTCTTTAGTCATACTCATCATACTTTATCATAATTACTTGACTAATGTCCCTCTTAATCACTAGACTGATCAAAAATTTTGTCTTTCTTGTTCAGTTCTGTTATAATTATCAGAGCCTAGACCAATGTTAGTGAAATAGTAGTTGCTTGATAAACACTCATTGAATGAAGGGACAACACCATTTTTAGGTCATACAGTTTTTTCTAATCTCACTGTTCATTTTTATAGAATAGTTGAATTGGCCAACATTGGCTTAAAGCTATTCAGTACCTGGCATGTTAAAAAAAAAAAAATCTTTGCTGAATAAATGAATGAATGAATATTTTTTTCTGATACCAGAAAAAAGAGTCAATTTCACATTTGAAAGACAAAACTTTGAGAGTAGATGATTCTTTTTAAAAGTTTAAATGTAGTGCCAGTTTTCAACTCTTGAAGTCACCCTTGACAAGCCTTTCTTACAATGTTACAAGTTAAAATTACATTGGAACTTATGAGTTTATAGAAAAACTGACAAATATTGTGGTCAGCAAATTACACCAAATGGTACTAACCAATGACATGATGGTATATTTTCATTTAGATTGCTCTTGTGAATTCCTTGATTCACTTAGGAATTAAACATCCTCACCGGACGAGTGATATCTACAAAATCTAAGTTCATGCTTTCTAATAATGAGGACACCCATAAGAAGAAATAGTGAAGAATTAGCTGCATTTCCCTGGTCTCCACCCCCCAAAATAGTACTGTCAATCACTGCCTCAAACATAAGCTTCCGTAGGTTTTGAATGCTTTGAACTGGAAAACTACTATTTTAGTGGATAATTAAAGGGTGTTACAACTGATTGAGCTTGTGTAGAATCAGGAAAATTGGTGGGATTACAATGGACATATAGGTCATACTACTTTTCTTTTGTAATATTTTCTACTACAAATGATTCTTCAGTTGAAAATCAAACCTTGAACTACTGTATTACAAATGAGTTGATAAGGAATGACTGAAAAATCAAACATGGGGAGAACTGTGTTTATCATTTGAGAAATCAGACTCAGCTTAAACAAAGGGATGATTTCTTTAATAGCATAATTCTTTGTTTCTCATGAATTTACTGATTGAATTATGTATGTATAACTATGATTTATTTGAACAAATCAGCACTTACCTATTCTGTGCTACATGGAAAAGGGGTCATAAAATGTCAATGAGTATTACATTTAAAAAAACACAGGGTCAGAAAAGTTTGGGTTAAAGAGATTTAAAAGAAATGTTCTCCCTGTCTATCAGAATACGCCAATATAAATGTCAAAGAGTCAAGAGTCATCTTATTTAAGCATGAAGATTTTTTTTTGTTTTTTTTGGTTTTTTTTCTCACAGACTATTAGAATCCCCCAGAACACAGGTTGGGAAACTCTCAGAGCATAATCATCTTTATAGGAATGACTTTCTTAAAACAGTAATCCTCATGATTACTTATAAAATATCTTCTGTGGCAGACAGATAATGGAGATTCTACCCATTCTCTTTTCTAAAAAATATTTTATTATAAAATATGACATGGAAAATTATAAAGAATAGTATAGAAATGTGTGTATTCACTACTCAACTCTATCCAGTCATTCCCCATTTTTACAAATGTTTTAAGAAGTTTAAAATGCTAAAAAGACTGAAATAATGAAATTCCCATGTACGCCTTTTTCCAATCTTATTCTTTTTACTTTTACTAAAGGTAACCAATATTCTGAATTTGATACATTCCTACATATACTATCACTATATGCATTTGTATGGTTATGTATATATTTTCAAGTTATTTTAAATTGCATAATACTGTATAATACTTCTGCAGTTTTTCACTGAATGTTATATTTTGAGATATGTCTATGTTGATGCATGTAGGATCAGTTTATTTGAATTTTATATTGAACTGTTTTATAAGTACATTTTGTCTATTCTACCACTGTTGAAAGTTTTTCACTTATTTGATGATACAAACAATGTAGCAATGATCCGTTTTAAATCTCTTTCCTTCTGGGTTCTAGTGTGCTCTCCTTTCTTGCTATGGTGCTGCTCAGTAGGTCTTTTTGCACACCCAGTGAATCTCAGACACCTTTTCCCTTTGACATGAGGTGGCTTTCAGCAAGTGCAGTGGCAGGTTCCTGCTGAGTTCCCGGGCCAGCTTCCCAGAGAGTTCAGTAGGGCTCCTCATGGGAAGCTTCCCAGGGAGGGCCATGAGCACCCCACCCCTCAAGCTCATGGGTAGCCTAGTCCTGCCATTTGTGAGTCAGCTCTAGCTCTGATCATCCCAGGAAAGCCGTCCTCCATCCAGTGGACTGTAATGAGTCCTGTTTTGTGAGATCTGAATTCCAGTCTTGGGG
Organism: Craseonycteris thonglongyai; assembly: GCA_004027555.1. Classification (NCBI taxonomy): domain Eukaryota; kingdom Metazoa; phylum Chordata; class Mammalia; order Chiroptera; family Craseonycteridae; genus Craseonycteris; species Craseonycteris thonglongyai. The sequence continues at coordinate 16,647 of PVKE010016118.1, forward strand.
AATGCTCCTATTCACCTCCACATTTCCAAGTTTGTTCTTTCCTTGGGTACTCCTCCCTCAGAGTTAAAAAAAAAAAAAATCCGTCTAGCAGTTAATCTGTAAAAATTAATAATTCTTTGTATTAACTTTCCAGCTGCATGTTTTCTCACCTGGACCCCAGCTGTTACAGGTAGCTTTTCTTCTTCTTCTATTCTTTGAAACAGTTTATATTGAACAGATTATTTATTCATTAAAGATTTGTCTGTGCAACTGCTCTCTCTCACTCTTACTCGTTCTCACTCCACACCCCTCATCTGTCTTGCTAGGAACCTGGTTTTGGTTTAGTCAGTTCTTAGCAATGTTTGTTTTTTATTTCATTAATGCCTGTTTTTATTACTGGTACATCTTTCATTGTACTTTTATTGGATTTACTCTGTTGTTTTTCTAGTTTCTTGAACTCTTAACCTATGTATTTTCAAAAATTCTGGTTTCAAAATATTTTGAAACTCAGGTGATTTATGCCTTAGGTAAAAATATTTAAGGGCATAATTTAAAGTTTTCAGTATGCATATATCAATTGAATTACGGTCAGAGATATGTAAAATTTATTTTATAATTTTTTTGAGGTTTTCTTTGTGACGTAGTACGTGGACAATATTTATAAATGTTCAATGCCCTTGAACATTATCTTATGCATGCCCTATCTTCTATGTATCTGTTAGATCAAATTTATTTTTTTTTGGCATCAAATCTTTATATTATTGTTAATGTTTTGTCTGCTTGAGCTGTAAATTCATGGGGGGGGGGTTGTGCTAAAATAGCACTCTAAGAAGCTGGATGTGTCCATTTTTACTTGAAACCTGTACATTTTTTGCTTGAAACATTTTCAAGTTATGACGTTAGATGCATACAAGTTCTTGATTATTACATCTGTTTGAAGGATTACTCTGTTAGGTTCATGTGTATGTCGTTCTTTATCCTCATTAATACTTTTTAGTTGAGATTCTATTTTGGCTTATGTTTTCTTCTGATGAGTCTGTTTTCCCAGAAGGGGCCATATAATGTAAAACATCGTCAAAAGCTTTTTTTTTTTTTTTGTGGGGGGGGGTGACTTTTTCTTTTAGTGAGATAGAAAACCATTTATGGATTTTGAGCAGAAGAATGACATGATAAGACAAATGTTTTAATGGGTCACTCTGACTGCTACATTGTGAATAGACAGGAAGGGGTCAGGGGTAGAACAGGAAAAGTAGTTAATAGGCTATCACAATAAACTTGTAAAGAGATGATGGGAATTTATTCTTCCTGCAATGGCACTGTAGTTTGTTTCTGACCAACCTTCCTGCAAAGAGCAATTTATTAAGACAAAATATATTTTTTAAATATAGAAAAAATACTAAAAAAACTCTCAAGAAAGAAATCTGCAGTTCCAATGTCTATAGAAAAAGAAGGCTAGAGAACTGAGTCTAGCATTTGTTTGGTGTTTCCACTCAAGGTACCTGGCAATTCTAAAAGTTGTGGCAAAAAGGCCAAGAAGGGCAAAAAGGCCAAGAAGCTGTGCAAAGCTTTTGTGAACCAGAAGGTCTCTGTTGTAGGAGTGAACATAATCTGGAAATAGATTATCCCTTGCCAGAATTAAAAAAACAACTTTGAATAAATGTATATCCTAATTGGATTAAGATGATCTGAGATTGGTAGTGGTTTTAGCTTAGTTTTTTACCAGAAACTAAAGAAAATCCTGTCTAGAAAAAGATAGTATGATACAAAGCCTCAAAATAATTTTATGACAATACCAGTGGAAATGAGAAGACCTTAATTAATTAATGTGATCCCAATAAAAATATCAGTGATATCTGAGGGTTGACATTAGGTTTAGAAAGGATTGGAACTCATCAAAAGAAAGCTGGGCTGTACAACCCAAAAGATTCATCTAGCTACACTAGCTAAGTCAAGAAAGGAAATCCAGTATTGAAAAATCTGAGGCATAAGGTATGGAAAAACTATTAGAGTTATTAAACTAAACTAAGCTGTATGAGGGAAAGAATATCATGATTTGTGTGTGTGTGTGTGTGTGTGTGTGTGTGTGCACATGTGCGCTTTATGGTCTGTACTCTTCTTTCACATCTATGATCTTGAGAGCTCCCAGCATCCTGAGATGGAGGATCATCATTCCTATTCATAAGTAGGAAAACTGAGGCTCAGAGATTATTTCAGACATCACAGAGATCAAAATTCTTGAATGAGGTTTAGAAAACAGTTTCTTCCAGATTCTTGTCCAAAGACCTTTCCAGAAAAATATGTTAAAAAAATAATGTATGTGCACCACTCAGGGCATATAGGTACATAATAAATGTTATTTGAAATTTAAGGTATGCACAAATATGAAAAGAAAGATATATACAAATTACTATTATAAAATGCATGCTCTTGAATATACTCTTCCCTCAATTTGGAATGACTCTCAACCCTTTATTTTCTGCCAAATTCTTTGATGGACACGTCAAAATGTCACTGTAGCATTTTTTCCTCAGAGCAATTATCCTTTCTACATAAACAGGAGCTCAACACTGAGTTCATTTGTAGGAGAAGCATTGTATAGGGATTAAGACTAAGGGCTCTAGAGTTTGACTCTGGGTTGACATCCTAGTTTCAACACTTAATAGTTGTATAGTTCTTGGTGCCTCTTTTTTCTATCTGTAAGATAGTGATGATAATAGCATCCATGTTATAGAAATGTAGCAAAGATTAAATAAACTAACATAACATCTTAAAGGATTGTTGTAAAGATTAAATAAGTTAACATGTTTGGATGTAAAGATGAATGCCTGGTACAAGTAGATATTATATAGGTGATAACTGAGATTAATATTATTTAAAAATATTTATTGAACATCTACAAGATGCCAGGGACTATGCTAAGATTTGTTGATAGGTAGAAGTGAAATAGTTTCCTGTCTTGTAGCAAGAGGGACAGACAATAAAAGGTAAATAACTAAACAAGATAATTTCAGATTTCAAATGTGTGTAAAGGAAACAACACAGGGATGCAATGAAGAGTAGTGGTGTGTGTGTGTGGAGGGGGTGTTACTTAAACTAGGATGGTCAAGAAAGTGATGTTCAAGTGATTAGATAAGGATGTACTCTTCTTTGTTAATGAATAATGGGAAGAGCCAATGAGGGGATTTGGGGAAAGATTGTTCTAAGGAGGAGGCACATATTGTACAAAGATGCCAAGAATAGAACAAATCTGGTGTGTCTGAGATAAAAAATGGGACCAGTATGGATGGAAAATAGTGGAGAAGATGAGAGAGGTAGGAGATGAACTTGGTGAAGGGAACAGAGGTTGAATCATGCAGGACTTTGTAGGCCATGGAAAGAAGTTTCAATTTATGTAGCCAGAAACCAATGGAGTAAGTTATAAGCAGTAAAGAGATATAATTTGATTGATGTTTTGGTAAGATTAACCTGATTTCCCTGTAGAGAATGGATTGCAGGAAGGCAAGACCAGAAGCAGAGAGGCTCATAGGAAGACTGACAGTGCAAGAAACGGTGGTAGTGATAGAAATGGAGGAAAGTGGATAGACTTAGGACATGTTTTGTAAGTTCAATTTACAGCTTTGCTGAAACTGAGTGAGAAGGCTCCAAGATGACCACCAAGATTATTTTAGCTCCAACAACTGGTTGAATGGTAGGGTCATTTATTGAGATGGGGAGGGATTGCTCTTTTGGGATACTGGTATATTTAGTATATGTTTTTCTTCTTGAAATTTTCACACTGATTCACAATGAATTATTATTTTATAACCTCAGTATTTCCTGTTTATATGATTACATTATTGAGAACATGGAAAAACATATATATTTGTGTGTGTGTGTGTGTGTGTGTATGTGTGTAGTTGCATTTCTAGCATTCAGTAGAGTACCTCATACATGGTATGTGATGAATAAATTCTGGTTAGATTGAATTGAAAGAGCCCTAGAAGGAATACAAACGAGAAAGTTCAGAATTGGGAAAATTATTTGCAACAAAGGAAAGAAACAAAAGAAGCTTTTTAGACCAAGGGCACTTGAAATGGGACCCTGAAGCACAGTGGAGTGTAGATATCCAATAGTGAGGAAGAAGAGCATTATAGAGAAAACAGTGTGTGCAAAGGTGGGAAAGGGGTAAAGCCAAGGTATGTCCAGTGTATGACCCCATTTGGCTGGAGATAGAGGGTGTGAAAGAAACCATGAGAAGGTAAAGTTGTAGAGGAAATTGAAGCCAAATCAGGGAGCACTTTAAATGTCAGGTCAGGAAATCTGAGCTTCCTCTTACAGGCACTGGGGATGGAGAGAGACATGGAAGGTTTCTGAATAGGGAGTGTTGTAAACTATCAGAGTTGTGCAATAAGATGTTAAATCTGGTATAGTATGCAGGAGGACTCCCACTTTCTCTGGTTGCAGTATCTCTCTCTAAAAGGAGCTCCTATGTTTATTAATACTGCCATCACTCTCTTCCCTCTCATTTGTATTATTTTATCTTTCACTGGGTTGACTGGAGAAACCATAACTGTTTTCATTAAGGGCTCTAGTTTGCTTTTCACACCACATCAAACTACATGTTTCTGCACTTCTTTCTTATACCATTATTTGGAACATGCTTCTCAAGATTTGTCTTCCCCCACCCCCACTCCCACTCCCCACTCCACCCCCCACTTCCCCAGGACAGGTCTCAAACTTCTTACCTGAGTCATATGGTATCCAGAGGGTGACCGGCTCAGGTTCTGCTGAGCCCTGTGTCATACACTAGCCATGCTTCACCTAATCATCATATTGGCCAGGATGCTCTGAAAGTCTCAATTCAGTCTTTTCAGAATCTCAGTTGAGCAATTTGAGAAGCCATTTTTTTTTCAACTCTAGCATGAAAACATACTGTTATAAAGCTTTCCTGCTAACAACAGACATGCTTCTACCTTTCTCTTTTCCCTCCAAAGTAGCTCACTGATTCTTTCAAAGGCATTTCTCTTCTTGTCACAGTTGTACTAGTGTTGAAAGAACACCATCCAAGCAGAATGTCCTTGTTCATCACTTTTCACACTCCTGACTTCTCAATTTGCTCCATGTTAGTCACACATCTATAACCAACAAATGTAGTGCTGAAACTGTCAGGCTGAACCAAAAAACCAAAAGAATGATTCTAACAACATAGTTACAGGGGGAAAAATTATTTCTCAACTACAATTAAACTATTTGTCCATTTTGTGTGTGTGGGTGGGGAACCCAAATGATACCATTCTCACTATCATAACAAATTTCACATAAGTAAAGAATTAAATTGCTTTAAATATGACTTAGCCACCAACTGAAATGGACAAATATAGGAATGTTTTAATGTTCAAAATAAATGTCTTCTGACATGCCAATAAAGCAACTTTTATTTTCCTTGTATTTAAAAGGTATTACTTTTTATATACTTATTCTAGAAAGTACAGAAATGCTAAAGAAGAATATCTAAAGCACCACCTAGAGATAACTACTGTTACATTTTAATGAATATTCTTCTATTCTTTTTCTATGCATAAATATATATGCATATGCACTGTTTATAGAAATAGGATTCTATTCTACAGACTATTTTGTGATATACTTTTCCACTTAACACTGTATTGTGAGCATCATGGCATTAACCAATCTATTAATGTAACATTTTTATTAGGTTGTATAGTATCACATTGTATACCATATAGCTGAAACATAATTTATTTAATTAGTTTCATTTTATGGGACATTTAGGTTGTCCCCTTTTTGCTACTGAAGACAAAATATTTATGCAACAACATCTGTGAATATATTTCTGACAAATTTGAATGATAAATTTTTAGAAAGGTATGGAAAACACAGTAGCTCTCCCTTTAACTGGAACTCAAGCAACCACACTCTCAAGCAACTGGCAAAGAAAATTGAAGAAATAATATTACATTTATCCGGCATGGGTGCCAGTTAACTAGGAGTCTACTGTATCATAAGTTTCAATATGAATAAACTGAGAGGAAATAGCATTCTTAATTCACAGAGTTGAGTTTAGAAGTGGCCTGGACTTGCAGTGCACACACATAACAAAGCTTGCTGCATAGTCATTGTCAGAATACCCCGATTTGTAAATAGCAAAAACTATATTATAGATTTTCTCACAAAGCTCCAAAAATTAAAATGCTATTTGTTGTTTCACTCCTTACAGATGTAAGTGGGAAAAAATTCATAATCAGTAGATATCCATTTTTTAGTTTCATTATGCAGAAATTTCTTCCTTTAGTGTAGAAGGGAATTCTTGGTTAAGAAGTGTTTGTGTCTGGATAGAACTAAACCTGGGAAGTAAGCTGACTTTCAACAAGAGAGGTGTTTGTTTTTTAAAGCACAACAGTGGTTGAATACCGGAACCAAAAAGCCAACCTGAACCATAGCATCTTTTGAATATATATTTATATAGATAGTATGCACTTTGTATGTTTATATGTAATTTTTCCTTTTCTCCTCCCTACATATTTCTTCACCAATCCTTCCACTTACTCCTCAGTATTGTCTCCTAGCCCACTACCTCCTATCCATTTCCTAGCCAGAGTGCACACATTAAACTTCCCCTTTGTCTCATCGTGTACATCTCTGCCTCTGCTCTCTCGCCTCTGTAATTGTTGTAGCTGTTTCTCTGATCTTTCTTAAACATAATTTTCATTATTTCACTTCTCATTCAAGAATCCATAAGGATCTCCAAGTTTTATCTTCTCTCATCACAAACCGAGACCTTTACCAATTGTCTTCACACAAGTTCAGCAACCTTTCTGGGGTGTTTTGTTACCCTCTGGCCCAAAGTCATCAATGCCCCTCATGAAATACCTCAGTAAATACGTTCTCATGAAATTTCTCCATGAATAATTTGTTTTCATTCAATTCCTTAGTATAGTTCTCCACTCCTTAACATCTTACCACACTGGCCTTTCTAGGCTCATCTCCTGCCATTCCTTTCTCCCCCACAACTTCCTGTAATCAAGCCCCTCTAGAGAGCTTGTCATCCCTCAGAAGACTGATCTCTTCTACATTTCTTCACTATGACTATTACTATTGCCAAGATCCTGAATGTTTGTTCTTCTTTTACGATGCAGAGAAAGGTAGGGCCAGTATCAATATCACTTGTGCAAAACTTTCCTGACTCCCTGAACCTGCATTTTACTTGTCTTATATTCACTGCTTCCTACTCTATTTTTCCCATAGCATTTGGCTTACATTGTTTTGTTTGGATTTCTGATGAGTTCTATATGTTTCTGTATCTCAGATTATGCTATATAAAATGCTCAGGGCAGTCATTATCTTCTATAGTTACTTCTATATTTCATATATTCAGCTTTTATTCTTCAAAGGCTGACATGGTGTTTAATAAAGGTTTGCAATTTGGATGAAATTAGTTCCTATAAATACTATGTAGCCTTTGAGCTACATATTACGCTTATGTTTCTCTGTATTCCATTTTGAACGTCCTCAGTTATTTCTTCTGCATAATGTGTACCACAAACTATAAGACTGTGTTTGGGGCAATAACCACCCCCTTCTAGCTCTCCTACCTTTTCTTGAGTAACTCTCCTTTCCAGGTGCTTAAAAATAATACTCCATTGTTTCCATAAAGTCAGGAAGCTATTCCATAAATATTTTTTTATTATTAAGAAAAATCATAATTCCCTTGGCTAAGGTTTCCAGTAAAATATAAGACAAAAGAATCATTAAAATCAATCATTGTACAACATGATTCCACACCACAGGTTTCCACACCAACATTTGTCAACCTTCTATGGTGTAAAAGGCCTTAGGGAGTTACACACTGGTGCTGTCTTTTCCTACTATTTTGGCATGGGTTAGAGATGCCCTTCTCAAGCTCCCCTGGTAATCATGACTCCCCTTCACCGAACACACAACGAGCTGACCCTGCTAACGGCCTGAGTTGCATCATCTCCTGTAACATAGCGATCCTAAAAACCTAGTTTCAAAACCAGAAACAGGCTCACAGCGGTAAAGTCACTTATCCAAAGTCACATAGCTAATAGATGGTGGAGCTGATACCCCTGATAAATGATCATGTCGACTCTGAGTTATCACGTCCAGTGACAGGCAAACCATCATATCATTTGAAAAAAACGTTTAGGGGGTTAGGACTTTTTGTGTGTTATATTGAACTGAAGTGTGTTGCTTTCAGCTCTGGCTCCTATTTCTGTATTCTGAGTAGCTATATGGACAGGCCTAACTCTTACTTCTTATGCTAGCCTTATTCATAAAGCATTGTGCTAGTTTTTCAAGTAAGTGTTGTTGTTTCAGACCAAAGATCTTGAGCTCCTTCTGCTGCTCCTCATGTGACTTGGCCTCAGATCTCATACTCTGGGCTGCTCATATTTGGACAAGTTCCAGGTGTGTCTATCAATCTCTCTCTTAAAACTCAATGAAGTCCTGAGCTGAACACAATGTCCCAGATGTTTTCTAACTGGTATAGACTGCAGCAAAACTATCACCTCCTTTGTTCAAACACCTTATTTCTATTAATGTTTTCATAAATTGCATTATGTTTCTTGGCAGCTAAGCACTTGTTGGTTCACTCATTTTTGCTGTCAACTAAAACCTTGTATTTTCTTTACACATTAATTATGCAATTTATGAATGTGAAAGTGATTTATAGACTACAAACCATTATACAACCATGATTTATAAACAGTAGCACAAATGGCAGGGTTAACATATTTAAAGCAAAAAAGTTCACAGAATAAATTTTAATTAATGGATTCTCTTACTTCCTTCTTAAAATCTTCATACCATTAAAAAAAGTTATGGAAGCCAGGATAGCTCAGCGGATTAGGTGCTTGCTTTGCCGCCCCTGGGGACCAAGGATCAAGTCCTGGCTCTGGCCCGTGCAGACCCATGTGCTGAACTGGGTGTGCTTCCTGTGCAGGAGGCCCCCAGTTTGGTTCTCACCCTCTCCCCTCGGTTCAGCCCCTGGCTGGAGGGGGCATGCCTCCCAGAAGGGAGGCCCCCAGCCCAGTTCCTGCCCTGGCGGCCCCACCCACCTGTATGGAATGAAACCATGTTAAAAACTAATGATGTACAACTGTGGAGACTGCTCTGGGACCTCTCCCTTCTCTCTGTCTCTCTCTGTCTCTTTCTGTCTCTGTCAAAAACAATAAAATAAATCTTTTTTAAAAAAGTTAAGCAAATCTGTCTGCAAATAATAGAAGCAAATCTCTCTAAGTAGGAGCATAATCACCCATGTACTCTCCTATTTCTAAAACATTCCTGTGCTCAACTTCAATCTGGAAACCAGACAATCACTTTTATTATGTGGGCTGCTCTGGACAGATCAGAATGGTTATATTTAAAGAAGAGTCTCTTTATCAAATACATACATGTAAATGATAGCATTTGGTAGCTGCTTGAGAGAAACTAGCCATCCTATTTTTAGAAAGCATAGAGTGCCCTGCCTAAGAACTGGAATCAACTATTCATTTCAGTTCGGAAACTTTTACTAAGCACATAGTAGGTGCACAGCATTATAGTAGGTGTTTTGAAGGATGCAATGACAATGGGATTCCTGCTTCCAGCCTTGAAAAAGACAGACTTCAGGTTTATAAATAGAAGCACATTCAGCACATAAAACCACCATTAATAAGCCCACTTTAATATTTACTCAAAAGTTGGTGGAATAATAAAGATCACTTAAGAACATCAAAAATCTAGTTATCTAGAATTTTCAATTACTCAGGAGACTTCAAGTTTTCCGTAAGCCAAGTAATAACATAGGGGCACCTCTTCTGCCACCGTTGCTCATTAATTCATTCAACAAACACATCAAATTCAGGAAGCTCTAGTAACTGGGTATAGTAGAGTTAATGCATTTATGTGGAATGAGAGTTAATAAGGCCTACCAGCGCAGGGACCAGATAAAGGTTGAGTATATGTTGTTTTTGTCTAGCCACTACCTTTCTCCACATTCCCTTGGTAACAGAACTCTCTTTTCCAGGAAAGGATCATTTTCACGTGGTTGAGGAAGGCAGAATGATCCTGGTCCCTTTGTCCCCCACCCAGATACAAGGACGGGTATATGACCTCGACCTACATAATCAGAGGAGTCTATGCCTCAGACCATAGTGACGGGTTCAGGGAGGCAGGTGACCCAGCCAGGCTAATCAGGGTGTTGCTCTGGGTTTTTCTGTTTGAGCTACTGAAGAACAATTCACTCTACAGGGGTTGCTAGACTGTCACAATAAAGTGGTGGTGGCAGGGGGAGGGAGGCTTTTAAGCACCAACTTGCTGTGAAATGAAGATAGTCTGAGAAAGAATCCAAGACAGAGTCCTGGTGACATCAACTGCCACTGAATGAATCCAGGTCTACCCTGTATTTTATAGTACGCTAGCTAACAAATCCCATGTTGTTTAGGTTAGTTTGAATTAATTTTTGTTGTTTACAATCAACTTCATTATAACTAAAACTTATGATACCATAAAGAATTTGATATCATGACATTTATATCAAAATCCATATTATATTCATAAGTATTATATATATATTTGTTATCTGTGTATATGTATATATGTATATGCATATATTTGGTATATGTCTGTTTATCAATATCTATCTATCATTTATCTATCTCATATAGGCTACAATACTATGTTCAGTATGCTACTCTAAACTTACAAAATTTTTAAAAAATATATATTTTAAAGATTTATTGTTTTGACCGAGGGAAACAGAGAGATAGAGAGAAGGGGGAGGGCCCAGAGCAGTCTCCATAGTTGTACGTCATCAGTTTTCGACTTGGTTTTATTCCACACAGGTGGGTGGGGGCCTCACAGGGCAGGAACTGAGTCAGGGGCCTTCCGCATGGGAGGCACACCCCTGTGAGCTGGGGGACAAACTGGGGACTTCGCACACAGGAAGCTTGCCCCAGTGAGAACTGAACTTGGGGCCACCCACCTGGGAAGCACACCCCAGTTCAGCATATGGGTCCTCACAGGCCAGGGCTAGGACTCAATCCTCAGACCCTGGGGTTGCAAGGGGAGCGCTTAACCCATGGAGCCATGCCAGCATCCCCAACTCATGTAATTTTAACCTCAACTTCAGCAAGTCGTAGTCTCTGTCTCTGTATTCTACATGCAAAATACATTCTTATTAGTATTCTCACATATGAAGACGCTTTGAAAATGAATGAGCTGAAACTAGTTGAGCTAGGAGATTTTTAACAGAGCCTGCTAATGCTGAGTGATTATTTAACACATGCTGCTGACCTGTTGAAAGTAGGTGAGGCCTCCACCTACCCATGCCTTAATAGTGGCAAACTCCAGTGCTTTAGTTTCTAATTTTGGATGAATATTCAAATTCTGAAGTTTATTATCCTGTGCTGCAGTCATTAAAATAGAGAACATTGCAATCTTAAACCCTGCTTCAAAATTGTCTTTCACAAAATTTTATGATGTATCAAAATAAGTCATGTCTGAAGTAGATGTTCTAATTTTAGATGACGCTTTTTTCTATCAAAAACCACTTTAATGTAGAATCATTTTCAGTACACTTACTGGTAAAGACATATTCCAGAAGAAGGAAGTAATTTGCAAGTTTTTTTCCTGATTGAATGAGGCCTCTAAAACCAATTATTCGTCTATAATGCACAGAGTTTATTTAAAAGCAAAAATTGTGTCACATTTTGCCATGAGTAAATAATTATATTTTCTACTTTTTTCTTTATTCTCTTTAGGCCTCGTAATATTTGAATTGCTATACAGAAAAGTTACATTGAATTTTCCCACCAATTTAATAAAATACAAAAATAGCATTGATATTGTAGAAGGTCTACCCATGCAAAGTAATACACTTGAAATAATCTGACCAGTTGTTTTTTTTTAAGATTTATTTTATAGTTTTTGACTGAGACAGAGAGAGACAGAGAAAGAGGGAGACAGAGAGAAAGAGAGAAGGGAGAGGGCCCAGAGCAGTCCTCATAGTTGTATGTCATCAGCTTTCAACATGGTTTCATTCTATACAGGTGGGCGGGGCCATGCAGGGTGGGGACTGGGCTGGGGGCCTCCCACATGGAAGGTACACCCCCATGAGCCAGGGGCCAAACGGGAGAGCAAGAACTGAATTGGGGTCCTCCCACATGGGAAGCACACCTCAGTTCAGCACATGAGTCCACAAGGGCCGGGGCCAGGACTCAATCCTTGGTCGCTGGGGCTGCAAAGTGAGCACTTAACCTGCTGAGCCATCCTGGCTTCCCAATTCGACCAGTTAAATTAGTTTAATTTCTTATTTTTAAAAAACCTAATCAAACCGTTTTATTATTTTTTAACTCATTGGCCAAATTGGGCTTTGTATGTAGTATCAAATACAGAACTAAGACATCAGAAAAGATGCAAGTTTTGCCCATCAGATCTATACTAAAACTTAATTGCTCAATGCAGTCAGAGGCCTGGCTGGATCTCATATGTGCAAAGGTGAAACTTAGCTGTGTGAAGATACTTCATACCTACAGCAAACAGGCACCAGAATTCAAATATTTGCTTAGTTTCAGTACTTTAATAAACAGAGCTATACAAAGTCGATGCAAAATTAGGTCAAATAAAACTCACTTAAGGAGGTTTGTTAATATTTTACCCATAATACAACATGGTATACACTTTCAAAAGTAAAACATTATATAAGAGCATTGTTTTTTTGTAATGCCAAATGTCTGACTGTTTGTGTTTAATAGAAACAACTAACAAAAATGAGAATTAACAACAAACTGGAAATCAACTTGTTTTCTGATACTTAAACTAAGGGTTTGCATCTCTGGCTATACATTAAAATCAGCACAGAAAATAAATTTAAAAAATACCCAGGTCATCTCAAGAGATTCTTTTTTGTATTGCTTGGGATGGGTACAATACATTTTTTTAAAGCTTCTCAGGTGATTCTAACATACAGTTAAGTTTGAGAATGACTGGTCTAAAGTCTTCTTATCCTTAAAGTATTATTCATAGAGGAAGGTAACAAAGAGTATGACAATCTATTCTTACACGAAAAATTCTGGAAAGTATCTAATCTCCCAGAGCTGTAGTTTCCTTGTCTTTAAAATGTGAATTATGCTACCTGTCTCTTGGATTTTTGTGGATTACCAAGACAAAAGATGTGGCCCAGAGTAACACTTAGAATATCAGGGGTTGGACCAAGAGATCATGCTGGTAACCAGTCCAGGTGTAAGATGAGAGGGGTTGGTGGGGACCATGGCAAAATAGGAGAGACTCAATCTAAAGGGTACATCCACTGATTTGTTTCTGTCAGTTGTCATGTAGCAATATAGGTCAGTACTTCCAGATCTTCTGGTTTTGTTTGTTTGTTTTTGTTTTTTAAGAAAAGAAAAAACTCTGGAGATTTTAAGGAAGATATTTCCATATTTTTAAAGCAGCAAAATAAACATATTTATATGTCAGCAACTTTTTATTCTGGAAGGGCTTAATTCTCTTTCCATATAAACATACTTTTGTCATATGATTGTGGATGGTTTTAAGATTTGTTCTTGTTTTAGGTTAATTTTAACTAAAAATTAGTATTTATTTATCTTTCTGGCAAAAATTTCTTCCTAAACAAAGAATTTCTAGTTTTGTATATATAATATGACTTTGAATAACATAAGCATATAATGAATCTATTACTCTTCAGATCTTATCAGTTAAAATAAAATTTATCCATGATGCACTGCTTCTCATGTTATTGATGGCATGATTTTTATCTTCCTCTATTAATATCTCCTCTCCCCTCACCAAAGGTAAATCCAATGTGTAATATTAGAATTCTTTCTTCATTTTCAACCTCAGTAATTTGTTAGAGTCATTATATAACATTCTTAGTTTTTGGTTTTCTTTTGGGACAAACCAGTGTTATCAATGGACATTTGAGTTGTACCAATAAAACGTAGTTTCTTCTAAAGAATATCACATTTTATTATCCTACTATATCTGATAATACCACTTACCTTCACTGTTATTATACATACATGCATACATACATATATGAAAGCAGCTTCTTTATCTTTCCTTAGAAACATAAAAATCTTGTTATATCAACACCCCTTCTATAAAGTGAATGAAGTACTTTGAATCCTTCCATTAAGGGAATTAATTTTCTCATTTCCTACAGAAGCAATTAAACATGGAAGTTACTGGTTTGTGAGTGGACTTGCTAAGAAACTCAATCCATTACTATTAAAAGCCATGAAGATAATAGGTGACACAAAAACTTCCTTCGTAAATTAGGAGTAAAAATTCTATTAAAAATTTTTTAATGTAACATTTATTTGATGCCTACAATTACTATATAGAATGTTGAAAAATTATACCAAGACTGACAGGAGGGCACAAAATGAAGTGATAGAGATGATTTACTTATAAAAGGCACTCTCTTTCAAGTATGCCTCCACCAGAATAGTGTGTGTGTGCTTAAAGTTTCTCTGTGTAAAATTAGTTAAGATTTTGATTTGAATTAGGGCCTTCTGAAAACAGCAGAGTGATCTTGAAGACACCATTGTATGCATATAGACTTAAACAAATCCATTAGAAAGTCTCCAAATGCCCAGAGTAGATAATTGAATGATATTTGACTTACCAGTTATAAATAGTTATAAATTCATAAATTTATGATTCACTCATAAAGCTGATGCCTATTAACAGAACAGGAGAACTAACTAAATAAACTTTTCTGTAGAACTCCAGCATTTGTGAAACTCATAGTTTCACTTATAGAAAGGATGCCATACAGTACTACAAATATAAACTTGTTGAAAGGAAAATTTTCTTCATTCTGCTATGACAGGGAAAGATCATAGAACTTAAATAAGTTGTCAGTATAATCATTTGTGTATACCTAACACACATGCATAGAAATATATATATATGCAGGCTGATAAATTCTGCCTCCACTGAAATATATATCTTTTTTTACATTAGACATATCTGGATATAACTGGTACTGTGTAGCCATATGGTATCTCCCCTCCATCATTCTTGATCTTGCACACATAGGTGCTTACACTTTTCACTCAGTGCACACTGAAATAGAAGTGTGCTCATATGTTTGTTTCAAACAGCATGCTATTGTTGAATTTTTAACAGCAGAATAAATTCATTCATATTCCTGTATTTATTTATTTATTTATTTATTTGAAATTTTTTAAAAAGAAGGTGAGGACTTCTTAAAGATCATTACAGGTGATGAAACTTGGGTCCATCATTATGACCCCAAGAACATTAGACAGTCCCTGGAATTCTTCCATAGGAGATTATTCCCAGCGAAGGCCTGAGTTTTGAATTTTTTTGGCTAAGGAGAACCCTTATGGTGGTATTCCATGGACTACCTTTTGTTCTCAGGGTCATAATGGTGGACCGAAGTTTCATCACCTGTGATGAGCTTCCTTAAGAAATCCTCATCTTCCTTTCAAAAAATTTCCAAAAAATTGGAAGAACTTTTTCTGCTGTTAAGAATTCAATGACAGCAAGTTATTTGAAATGAATGTCTGAACACTACCAATTTGATATGCACTGGGTGAAATATGTAAGCATCTGTGTGTGCAAGGTCAAGAAGGATAGAGGGGGAAAAGCCGGGACGGCTCAGCGGGTTGAGCGCTCGCTTTGAGGCCATGAGGACCGAGGATCGAATCCCGGCTCCAGCCCAGGCAGGACCCACGTGCTGAACTGGGGAGTTCCCACAGTTCGGTTCTCTAACTGTCTCTGTCTCTGTCTCTCTCTCTATCTGTCAAAAAGTAAAATAGAAATAACTATGCACTGAAGACAAA
>PVKE010016119.1:0-32459 GCA_004027555.1 Craseonycteris thonglongyai
TTCAGCATATGGTTCCGCACGGGCCGGGGCCAGGATTCGATCCTCGGTCCCTGGGGCTGCAAAGTGAGTGCTTAACCCACTGAGCCATCCCGGCTTCCCCCTTAATCTCATTTTTAGCCAAGTCTTTCCTCCTACACAGGTGATCGTCAACCTCTGTATGTTCACCTTTTGCACAATCTACAAATTTTCCAAGACACTACACTGAAACCACATGGCCAATGCCACACACAGACAGTGAGCCCCACACATGCATGAGCCCTGACCCACAGTGCTGCTGGCCAGCCAACAACTTAGTGTCAGGGGTGCCACCTGCTTGGTCACTACAGTAGTGTCTGTACACTTGTTTGGAATATTTGATCGCATTCTTCCCTCATAGAAAAACGACAGTGCCAATACCAGCAATAAGAAGCAGAGTTTTCAGGTAAACTTAACACAATTGAGGCAAAATTGACAATTGGTAGGTGTGCACAAAAGACCAAATGTTTAACCTCAGTCATGTCTCATCACTTGAGCTGTCTGTCTGTGTGCTCAATAGTAAAGGAAAAGAAAATGACCACGATGCAGTACATAGTGTCAATGATTACATCTAAAATGTATAATGTATGTTGGAATTGTGTGGTCTTCTTTAGGTTTCTAGGCATGCAGGCAGAACTCTGGTTTCTTTTTACTCTCACGTCTGTTTTTAGCCGTGTCCTGTGGAAGGGCAAGAACCTGCTATCCAATTTCCCTTTCTTCTTGCTCCCTGACCCAACTTGTGATTTATTTGCCCCCAAAACACATCGATCTTGATCATATCATTCACGTACCATAAAGTTCTACACAGTTTCCCACTTTGTTAAATAGACTAAACTATGTTTTATTTTCAAGGATTTTAATAACGTCTTCTCAATTGCCCAGTTTCTAGGGAAACATTCCTTTAAAAAATGCAATTTCTCCTGTTTATTCCCAACATGAAGTCTCCATTGTCTGCAGCCCTTGCTCCAAAAACTGTATCCCCCTGCCTGGTTCCTCCCTCTCTACTGGTAGGGACTGCTGGAACTTCCTGTTTCCTCCTAAATTTGTTTTTCTACTGGGTACATTCTGCAGGAGAACTCCTGATAATTACTGTATGTAGGATAGTGATGCCTGCATAGTAGATCCTCAATAAACCATTTATTTAAATGTTCAAGTATGCCTAGAATCTATATATTGTTTTCTGATCCTCTTTTCCCTCTTTACTGAAAATGTCCCAGGGCCAGGGTCTATTCTGTTACACTGTCACTGTTTAGATACTTTGTTCTGGGAGTTTTCTTTCATCTTTCTCTGCCTCATCTCATGATCACCTTAGACCCCATGTGTTTGCCTCTCATTTTCAAGCTCGCTAATTATTTTCGTAACCCTCTGTGTTTATCTCATCATTCCTGGTCTTGCTTATGAGTGCGATACTTTTCCATATCTTTCTGCAGATATGATACTGACCTACAGAGTCCTGTTTCTCATTGCTCTTGTAGCTCTGATTCTGCTTACATCTTTCTGTCGATTGAGCCTCTTTTATTTTGTTTCCTCATTTGATTGTCATGGTATTGGTCACTGTGAAATGTTTGGTGATTCCTGCTTGAACACTGTCCTTGTAATAGCGCATGCCCGGTAAGTCACCTGGTGCACGTCTGTGTGTTCTGATGGAGGAGGTAGGCAGGATGGGCTGCTCATGGAATGTGTGCTGTGTTCAGTGATGATGGAGAAGGAGCAGAAAGTGTTCTGGGGCCGTGCCCCTTGTCCTGGCTGTGGTTCATCCTAGATCCTCCAGAAGTCATCTGCCTTGGGAGCACTGCCCTATATATTGAGCCTGATCTCCCATATTCACTCCTCTTGCCTAAGTCACACACTCCATGTGGTGCTGCATGACATAGAGATTAGTCTGGCTCACTGCTCCCACTGCAGTGGGAAAACTAATGCCACATTGCTTCAGACCTTCTAGAGACCTCATCCCCCTCTTGGCATTAGCATGTCCCATGACTGGCTGACCTCACGCACACATCCCCTGGTCTGTACCTTCCCTCTATGTCAATCTTTCAAGGATGATTCAACTTCCAATTTCTAGTGTGTTTCTTTTCTCTCATATTATGTGGCTGTGTATGGAGCAGGGGGATTTGGACTGGGAGGGAAGAATGCAGTAATCCATATAAATCCAGAAGCTGCCCACTTCTCTGAGTCTGAGATGTGCTGAATTCCAGAACATCCCCAAATCTGAGCTGCATGAACAGGGCCTGATTCACATTGTTTGAACACTGTCACCTGTCACATGTACTCATCTGTGCATCCCAATACACACCCCAGTCTGTCGCTTTTCACCTCTTTCCATTCTTGCCGTGACCATCCCCATTCCCCTCATAGTCAGTGTGCCTTGTAAGACTCAGCATTTGACCCCTTGAGAGTGTGACCTCCACAAAGAAGGAGTAAAACACTGGAGAAGGCATTGTTGGCTCTAAGCAGCAGTCATAATAGACTGAATTGTGATTCTACCATTCATATGTTGAAGCCTTAACCCCCAATGTGACTATATTTGGAGATGGGACTTTTAGGAGGCAATTAAGGTTAAATGAGGCCATAAGAGTGGGGTCCTAATATGATAGGATTATTGGCCTTACAGGAAGAGGAAGACAGAGATCTCTCCACATGGATACACTGAAGCCATGTGAGAGCACAAGAAGAAGCCAGAAGAGGGATCTCTCTTGAACCAGAACATGCTAGTACCCTGGTCTCAGATGCCCAGCTTCTAGAACGGTGAGGAAATAAGTTTGTTATGTAAGCCACCCAGTCTATGGCATTTTTTTATGCAGTCTGAGTGAACCCTTCTTCAAGTCATCGAATGGGAAAGCAGGGAAAAGCCTTAGGGTTCACAGGGTGATTGCTTTACACACTTATTTTAGAAATGAAGAAATGGAGGCTGGACATAGCGAGTGATTCCCCAGAAACTGGGGGCACTGCATAGATGAGAATTCAGATTTCATGGTTACCAGCTCAGTGAGTTGGTAAGTCAGGTCACCATTTGTAAAAGTGATGCATCCTAATATATCCAGGGCAGGTGCTTTGTGACTACTTCCTATGGAATCCATTTCTGAGCCTTTTGAATTTGACCTTGTCTTAGAGTCTTTATTTCTTTGGGATGTTCATGTGAAGTATTCTCACCTCTTTATTTTTTCTTCCTTTTTCTTCCACAATGATTCTCAGCTCCATTCCTCAGCCAGACCCAAAGCTGTACAGAATCTCATGGGCTCCCTTTCTGCACTGGGCTCTCCGACGATCCCCTGCAGTGGATCGAGTCAAATGCTTATTCTTTTTTTTGAACTGAACTGGGGGCCTCACCGCATTCGGGAGGCACACCCCAGTTCAGCATGTGGGTCCACCTGGGCCAGAGCCGGGATTCGATCCTCGGTCCTCGGGGCTTCAAATCAAGCGCTTAACCCGCTGAGCCATCCTGGCTTTCCCAAATGCTTATTCTCTCTAGGTCAGGCTAGCTGTACAAGATCCGTAGTCTGGAGCCTCAGAGGTCTCCTATAAGTGCCCCATAGCTCAAGCAATTCAGGAGATGTTCTCCTTCCTCACGAGACAGGCCCCCTGGTTCAGAGGCAGCTGCCTCCACAGGCCAAGACTCATGAAGATCACACCTTGACTTTGAATGTCTTCCTGAAGACACAATACGTCCAGCAACTCAGACTCTCTATCAGTTGTGGTGTTCACTCTATACTTAAGCATCTTATTGTAAGTTCTCTCCTTGTTAAGGAACTGGCAATGAGGTGGTATGGAAGGACTCAGTTAACCTGGTGTATTCAGGGATGACTACCTAAGAAAGCACAGGAAATAGAAGCATTGGCTTCCGAATTCTTGTTTTCCTAAGCCAGTCCAGCCCAGTGAGGGCTTCCTAAATTTTAAATGCTCATGTACTGAGAAGAGGGGTGGCGCTGTGTGTGTGTGTATGGGGGGAGGGGGGGTCCATATTTAATAGGACACAGGCAATAAGAGAAAGTGAAATATTTGAACTGCTGTTCTCCATGGATGTAAGGTGGATAGAGATAGCTTTTTGCTGCTGATAAACCAGTAAAGCAAATACAGAAATGTCGAGCAATGCAGAAAACATTTCACCCTGTCACATGTTATTGGTGGAAACTATTCATAGAAACCAAAGGCAGACTTTGACTTCCAGTCACAGAAATAATATACTACATTGGATTTCCTTGAGAATATGCAATCTTTTGTGCAATCGCACGCTGCTAGTATTTTCCTTCCGTGAGGGTCTAGACCTGAGTTTGCAGAATTATTTAGAAGTCAGAGTATTGCCGGCTTCCTATGGTGTGATTAATCTTTTTTTGATTTTACATGTCTACAAATGGTGTTAATGGTCATCACTGCGAACTATTGCTATTTTTATTGGTCTGGAACGCGAATGTTTGTGTTGGAGCATCTGCAAAAGCAAACACGTTTGCTGTGTGGAGAAATAATGAAGATCTAGTGATAAGATGGCATTTGTGAATGAACACTAAAATGCTGCTAGATTTTGCTTTGTTTTACTGTTAATGCTGCATTGAAGATAGAGTCACGTTACTGCACCATTTCCACCATTTCTTTTCCTTTGTCTTTTGAAACATATCCATTCTAGTTACAATTTTTACTCAGATATCAAGATAGTTAGGCATTTAGATAAGTTCATAGCCTGAGAAACAAATGCATATAAAAGTAAGGTGTTTCATATCAGTCTCAGCTCTTTTGTGTCATATAGAAGGGACATTTTGCTCAGCCTGGGCATATTTTCTGCATACGTGTTAATAGAATGGCCAATGCATCACAGTCATCTCAATGTCCTTACCCACACCTTAGGTGTTACACTCACTGCTGTTTCACGTGCTTCATGTTGCAATTATAAAGGTCCCTCAAACCCTGGCTGATAAATTATTTTAGGTGCCTTGTGGGGAGGGGTTTGTTTAACTAATTTTTATACCCGCCTGTATCTAATAGAGTATGAGGCTAATGAATGTGTTGAATTAAATTGAATTAGATGGAATCAAATTGAATTGAACAGAAATAAATTGAATTGTAGTGAATTATAAAGCAGAGAGTGAAAATACATGGTGATTTAATAGCATCTGATAATAACAGAATACTGACTTTATATGTCCAACTTAGCAGACATTTGATAACTCCTAAGTGAGAAAATTGCTTTTCTCCAATGATATTGGGTATCCTTGCCCGTGGAGATGAATGTCACACGAGTCCCATGCAATTATGCAGTTCACGCATCTTCTGTATTTGTGCACTGGTAGACGGTGCCAGGAGGGTTACAAGCCCACTTTATTATTCTATATGTCACCAAGTAGGAGCTCCGTTTTTTAAATAATTTTTTTTATTATCCTTTTGTTCGGCAGCAGCTGGCTTTGTGCAGGCACTTAGCATAAAGCGATGTGAGTGTGTATGTGTGTGAGATAGGGGGTATCATTTGCTAGTTTTAATTGGTAGATTCACCATCTTCCCCTAACAGTGCAGAAGCCACTGGCTGAGACGTTACCATGGTAAATCAAACTGTGGTGTTTGATTGGTAGGCTTCTGAAGCAGGTACAATCATTTTAATCAACTCCAGGAAAGTTGAGGCCATCTGGTTTGGCCTCACCTGGAAGTAATTTACCACCCCAGGTGCAAAAACATTACCCTGAGGTCAGTAGCAGTAAACCTGCCTCAAGATGTTCCAGCAGTGCATGGAAGAGAAGCAGTGTCACATAGTAATTTTTATCTGTTTGTGTTTGTATTTTTGAGTTTGGGGAAGTGAAGGGCTAATCACGCGGGCCAGAGCCAAGAATAGATTTGGCAGGTGTGAACCCAGCTAGTTCCACAAGCGAAGCAAAATCTCTCAAACTCACTCTCTAACAGCTATTCGAATGGTCCAGCTCTGAATGGCTAGCAAATTGGGATTTGATAAAGGGAACTTTTCCTAAGAATCGAGTTTCTCAAGTGTGTGGCTGCAGAGAGTGTGAGGTTTGGAGGAGGAAGGAGTGAAATGGGGATACAGTTGCAGTGAGGGGAGTCTTTCAAAAAGCTCCTCCCTCCAAAAATGAATTTTGAGGCATATACGTTTTAGGTAGCAATTTAGTATTTTCGATATTCTTGTGATCACGTAGGATGTAATCAGCCCTAACCCAAACACAGTTAGTAAGAACATTGCAGAATCATTAGCTCTTTGGAGTAGTTAGAAGGATTTATTTGGTTCATATGCCATTGATTTGTTTTGGCTGCACTTGAAATGCGTGGTCTTTGCAAGTCAATAGAAATGAAGTCCTTTATTGAATGGGAAAAAGTCCCTGAGTGAATTCTAGAAAGAAAGAGAAGCAAAGGCTCTCCGGCTCCGTGTCTGTGGGAATGGACACCAAAGTGTATGGGTTGGGCTTTGGAAAGGACAGTACAGGGGCTTGGAAAAGGCGGGACAGGCCAGAGCTATGAAATCAATGTAAGGGAAAGCCCTCGAAAACCTTAGTTTGGAAGTTGGCAGAATGAAACCTGTGGTCACGAGAAGGCTGGGGAGGACAGAATACCATAGTCCATCATGAAAAAGTGTCCTAATCCCAGAGGACTGGAAGGGGAGAGGCCCTTCGGAATCAGTTCATGAGTCATGAGACCCCTTGTTTTGTTTGCCCCAGGGGCCTAGGGCAAAGCTGATAAGGAACGGGCAAAGCAGGGGCAAGCCCCAGTTTTAGAGTAATCCCTTGGGACTCTTCCGATCCAGCAGAGCCTAACAAGTTAATGGAATCAAGTCTCTCCCTACCCCGTCCTAATTGTTCAGTTTCCTCAAAGCTGGACATCTGTCTTTGGACATGATTTTAATACTGCCACGGATGAGACAGAATTGCTTGTTGTCCAGATTCTCTTTGATCACTGGTTCAGTTTCATGGAGACCAGAGCAAGCGAGAAATGAAAGTGCCCTTCTTTCTCTTGTCTTCCTGGGCTTTGGAGAGGAAACAATTAGAAACCCTCTTCAGTGAGTCAGTCTCCCACTTTATCTCCTCTGCAAAAAGGGGGCAAACAGGGTACTTGCGATCAACCAGCCCCTCTCAACATCTTCACCTGCTCACACCTACCAGTCCTCTCCCCAGAGGCAGACCCACTTAGAAGCCACTTAACTTAAGGCCTAAAAAGCAATGCACATTCAGGGGGCAGAATGTTCCATCGCAGAGCGCTGCAGCTGCAGCTACAGCTCGATTTGCTCTAAAAGCTAACTGAAGTGTTAGGGAAATTGAGTAAGGAGGTCATGTTCTAAAAGTGGTGTAAGGAGGAGAAGAGAAGGGGAAAGGCAAAAGGCAATAAGAGAGAAAGAAAGGGTGAAGAGAAAAACAGGGGTATTTCCCCGCCTAAGGGTCAGCCTTATGGAAGTATCACATCATTTTTAAGAAGTTGGTAAAAATGATGGCCATTTTCTCCAGGAAACAAATCTCTTCTATGGACCTTGGATAAGATATGTATCAATACTTGTGCCTAATTTAAGTGCAATTTAGCAATGATACATATATATTCTATACTATGTGGATAGATGTATACATGTAAATTAGTTAAGTGTGTGCAAATATTAAAAGTATTATTTACGTCTCTGTGTGTGTGCAGTTGCTACATTGCAGTTGATTTAAGCATGATCCACCAAATGGAAATAGGACATAGTAAATACAATCCCACATTAGCTAAATGGTCTACGGGTGCTTAATAGCAGCCAACTGAGCAAAGATCATTTCAAGATGATTGTCAGGAATGAAGAGTTACAGGTGATGCCTTCCACAAACTAGCAACTTCTTTAAGAGAAAGGATTTGAAGACACAAGTTTCGGGTGATTTAAAATGAGCTTCACTGAAGCCCTGGATAATGCAGTTCAGGAAACAAACCTGAAAGTAACTAGAGGCGCTGCCAGAGAAGACGAATAGATCTCTACCTTTGAACCCCCATGGTTCTCTTCTGTTTCATCTTTCTTCACGGTAACAACTTTACTTTCCAGAGACAAGGCAGCTTAAGTGACCACCACCTTCAATTATGGGTCAGAATATCACACCTCACTATTTCAAATGGATGAACATTTTGTAAAACGACTGCATTTCATTTGTTTTCCAGAAGATGATTCATTGCATGTGTGTTTCTGCATTTCTGCTTAGTTGTGAAATGCAGTGCAATATTATGGATTCATTGTCACACCTGCAAGGAAGTGCACGTATGCTGAAATTCTAAGAACACATTTGTCTCTGCTCGCAAAGGAAGAGGTTAGAAAATTGCATGTTCTCATTGGCCTACCTGTGTCCAAGAAATGTAGGGTGTATGACTCTTGGGGGAACGTATTCAGCCAACCAGTGGGATCATTAGGAATCATGAAAAGCCGTCTTTGTAGACATTGTATGCATTCCTAGCCGTTGAACATTGTGGCATTTCAAAACTAGCTCCCTGAGAAGAGATGCCAAGTTCAGATGTCCTTTCTGGAGTAGCCTTGAATAATTAGGCTGCCCCCAACTCTTCCCCAGCACAAACACCCATAAATCTTCTTGCCATTGAGGAATCATACGTGCCTGCCCACTTTCCTGCCTCCTCAGAAAGAGTCTCAAATCAGAAAAGCATAGTGTTTGAAAATGTGCTTCTGATATGATCTCCACCCTTAATTGGGGTTTCATTGTCTCCTTCCTGGAACCTCTTGTAGCAGGTTCCAAACTGTCTCTCTTCTTACTGATCTTTGAATGTTAATAACGTCTTCCCACTACTAAACATCTATCTATGTCTAGACACAGGAAAGCTTGTGCTATATCCATACTTTACAATCTCCCTGTGAATTCCAGCTCATATCATAAAGTCCAAAACCCTTGGTATGTCATTCACTTTTCCAGCCTCACAGAGGAAGAGTTAAGAGTCAGGAAACTGGGTAGCAGCCCTGACTTCCTCATTTACTGTTACTGAGTACTGAATTAAGGTCAAGGGACTGTGTAGGCATGTGACAGACATCAGCTTATTGTTTTCCCAGACAGGTGAGTCAGATGCTGGTATGTCCATTGGTTACACTGAACTCAGAGATATACAGTAACTTATTTGTAAACATGTGGTGGTGCCTCATTTAAATTCAGGTCCATCTGATGCTAATGCACATACTTTAACCACTCTGATATGATTGCTTTTCTTTAACTCTGTGTGTTCTTGAGAGGTTTCTCAAGTAGCCTTTATAGTAGACTCCCCCTCCCCCCCACCTCAAACACACACTTTAAGTGTTGCATGTGAAGCACAATTCAAAAACCCACTAGAATACCTCTAATGTTAGCCTGCTCTAATATTCTAATCTTACCTCTTGGTCAACATCGGTCCTGCTCCACCTCTTCTCAGCTCCACGAATCTACTGTTTCTTTCATGGTGAACAGCATCTTCTCAGAACATGCTAGCCACTTCTATGCCTCTACTGCTCCCACTCCCTTCACATGCGCTGCTTCCTGGGAATACTTCCAGAACCTTCTCCAACCAAAGGGCAGTCCCAAGTTCTTTACACTGCATTTGGGTCTCCATTGCTGTCAGCCCTGTGTTGGAGTTACCTGACTATTCATCTGCCACAGATTCTGAGCTCCTGGAGTGAGAATCATAACTTTTTCATTTTAGTTTTCTCTACAGTCTGAATTGGTGTCCTGTTGCTGCTGTAGCAAGTGAACACAACTTGGTGGTTTCAAGCAACACAGATTTATTCTCCCACACTTTTGGAGCCCAGAGTTTCAAAATCAGTTTTACTGTCTTAATATCAAGTGTTAACAGGCCACACTACCTTCAGGGGCTTTCTGGAAGAATCTTGCTCTTGCCTTGTCCAGCTTCTGGTGGCTGTCATTATTCTTCGGTCTGTGGCTATATCACTTCAGTCTTTAAGACTGGCATGTTGAAATCTCACTGCTTCATCCTCATATTGCCTTCTTAAAAAAAAAAATTATTTTAGCGTTTGAGAGAAGGTGAGAGAGAGAGAGAATGAGAGAGAAGGGGGAGGCAAAGCAGTCTCCTTAGTTGTCCATCATTAGTTGTGACCTGGTTTCATTCCACACAAGTATATGTGGGGCCATGCAGCCAGTAACCAAACTGCTAGTGACCTCTCACACAAGAGGTGAGAGCCTTCACCACCAAGCCAACTCGGTGGCTACCATTTGTGCCTTAGTTCGCATATGGGTTTGCATGGGCCAGGGCCGGGAATTGAACCCTGGGCCTCATGATTGCGAGGCAAGCACTCAATCGCTGAGCTATCCTGGCAACCCTGCCTTTTCTTTTTTAATGTGTGCTTAAATTTCCCTCTGCTTTCACCTTATAAGGTTACATATGGTTGCATTTAGGAACCACCTGGATAATTCAAGATAATCTTCCCATTTTAAGATACGTAATTACATCTGAAAAAAGAAGGCCATTCTTTTTGGTTTATTTTCTTTTTCCGTATAACCTTATATTCACAGGTTTCAGGGATTTGGATATAGATATCTTTTGGGGGAGTGCATTTTTTAACCCACCACAGTTTGCGCAATGGCCTCAGAGATTCATATCCATTCCACATGCCCACCACATTCCCCCTATCCTAACATCTCCACATTTCTCAACTCATGACAGTATCAACTCAAGTCAGAAATCTCATTTAACTATTAACAACCCTCAAAGTCCCAAATTTCATCGAAATCAGGTATGGATGACCCTATGGATATGATCCATCCTGAGATAGAAGTCCTCACCATCTGTGGACCTTGATACTAGAAAACATGCTGTCTGCTTCCAAAACGCACTGATGGGACAGGTGCAGGGTTGCAGTTCTATAACATTCGTAATCCAAATGGGAGAAAAGAGAAGAAAAAGTCAGCAGCCCATAGCACTTTCGAATTCTACACAGGTCATTGTCATTAGGGCCCAATGGATGGGAATAGTCTCTGTGGCTTATGTCCCCATCCGCTGGACCCACAGCTTTGCCTTCTGGTTCTAGAGTTTTGACCTCTGTGCCCAAAGCTCAGCCTTCAGAGTCAACCTTTCTTTCTCTTGAAGGCAAGCACGTGCTTGTAATTCAGTCGTGCTTTTCAGTTTGTTTCCTGCTTGTAGAATTTTGCGAGTCAAACAGCTGTCTTCCATTTTGTCGTGACTTCATCTCTTTCGGTCCAGGCTGGCAATCTTTTTGCTTTATAATGTTCTCAACAACTTTGTGTGTCTCCTATGTATATTATGGGGATTTATATTATTGGGCAAAGGGGTCTTCCACAGATTTTTCCTGGATAATCCCACTGTCACTTCTGGCTTCTCCTGATATGGTTGAGTGGATCTATGCATCATATATGTAACATCTTTAGCACTAGCCATACCCTTGGTCTTCTCACCAAAGCATATTTTTTTTGACAATGAATCTCCCAACTTTAGCATCTTTTGCAATTAAAATAGGCTTGGAATTTCACAGATTGTCAAATATTAGATCCGTTTTGTTTAACACTTCTTCCCCTAATTCATGTCTTTCCCATCACATTTTACTACAAGCAGGAGAAAACAAAGCAAGACAAAGAAACCAACCAAACAAACAAAAAAACAGGTCATGACTTTCACTTCTTTGGAAAGCTCCTCAGCTAAATATCCAAGTTCATAATATACAAGTTTTGTTTTCCACTAACTACAAGACACAATTCAACTACATTTTCTGCCACTATATAGCAAGATCTACCTTCTTCCAGTTTTCAATACCATCTACTTATTTCCTTCTGAGAGCTCAACAGAAATGGTTCTACTACCCATATGTCTACTAATAATCTGTTTAATGCAACATAAGATTTTTCCACCACACACCTAAAAATTCTTCCAGACTTTATCCATTATCCATTTACAAAGCCAATTCCATAACTTTACGTATTTGTTCTAATAGCATCCCACTTCCTGGTACCAAAATCTGTATTAGTCAAGGTTCAAAGAGAGAAACAGACCCAGTAAGAGACATGCATTAGGGGGTTTATCGCAGGAACTGGCTTACCTGATTGTGGGGTTGGCTAGACAAGTCCAAACTCCACAGGGCAGGCAGTCAGGATGGGACGGCTGGCACTGTCTGGTGCTGGTGGAAGCTGCTGTCCACTGTGGAATTTCTTCTTCTACCCAGAACTCTCAGTTCTGCCCTTTAGGTCTTCCAACTGATTAGGCCCATCCAGATTATCTAG
Source organism: Craseonycteris thonglongyai (assembly GCA_004027555.1). NCBI lineage: Eukaryota > Metazoa > Chordata > Mammalia > Chiroptera > Craseonycteridae > Craseonycteris > Craseonycteris thonglongyai. Next base: position 12,174 of record PVKE010016119.1, read on the forward strand.
GATAATTTACTTAAAGTCAGCTGATTGGGAAAATTAATCATATCTATAAAATGCCTCCACAGCAACAACTACATTACTGCTTGATTGAATAACAGGACATTAGCTAAGTTGACACATGAAAGTGACCACCATAGGAAGGCCACAATGTTTTCTTATAATAGGTTCTTGGTGCTTATGTGCCGACGAAAATTAAATGCTATGGTAGTAGATGGTTATCCTTAGACCAGTGAATAAATCATTTGACTGAAGTGCAAGAAAATTAAAGAGTCTTTAAATTCCATTAGACATGGTTATAATAAGAATGTGGGAAAGAACATATTAAAAATTTAGAAATATTGAAAAGAAGGTAAACTTCTAATATAGTGAAATCTCCTAACCTAGGTCTGATAGAGCCAGTTGAGCTTCAGGAAGTCCACAAACTTCCCAGAATTACGTGTGTGTGTGTGTGTGTGTGTGTGTGAGAGAGAGAGAGAGAGAGAGAGAGAGAGAAGTAGAGAGAGAAGTGATTGAGAGAGCACTTATGTTTTTCTGAAATTAGAGTCCATAATTTTTATCAGATTTACCAAAAGTTCACTGATTTAATATTTAACATACTATAAAATACTATCTCCTTGATATGGTAGCCAGATCATCATCCATCAGTAGAAATAGTCCTGTAATATGAGTCCAAACTATGGATCTAGTAAGATCTACTCTGTTCATAAACCTACACACACCTAGATATTATGGAGTCGCCTCTTGGAGAACTCAGAGTTAATAGCGATAATGCTTATTGTGGGGATTGTTTAGGGCAGGATGGGGAGATGCCTATTACCCCCAAGCCTACCAGGATATGTTTTCCATTCATAACTGATGCCTGCTGGCCCTAGATCAATGACTAGGGAGAGCACTGAAGCAGAACAGCACTATCGCTCCATGAATGAGCCAGCCCCAGCCCCTCCTCTGACTTAGAAAGGGGTTACTGCACACAGATGGCTGCAAGCCCCCCAAGCAGCCAGCATACTGTAAAACAATATTAACATCACTGCCTTTTGAATACCATGTCTTGTAAACCCCAGGATATGACAAGCCTCTTTAGAATCTACTTTGATTATGTTACTTAGTCTCCCGTAGGGGAGTTGGGAGGAGCAGGGGGTAGATACCAGAGGAAACATATAATTACTAGGAGTCTCTAGGACAATAAGGGCTCTCAAACACATTTGCGTGAAATGGATTTGTTGCTTTTGGTGTTTCTACTGGTGAGCAATGAACCAAGTTTTTGGAGTGTGTGTGCCAACTTGGGCAATCCGGTTGTTGGGAACTAGGGGGAAGAATTGTTCCCTTTAGTGATGTTTTCAGAGAAATACCAAATGGAGATGTGAATGGAAAGAACAGACTTTCTGGAGAGATGCCATTATGGTAATGTCAGAACTTCCTTTCAGACTCAGATAAATCTTTCTTGTTATCATCCTTTTTTATTTTTAGTTTTACAGAAGACAGGAGGCCTATTTCTACAAGAGAATGCTGTGCACACAGATCTTCTTTGCCCCCTCCCAGGAGAGACCCAAGGCTGTCTGTCTGGGTGTCTGCTTCTTGCTTTTACTGTAGCAATTCCTCATCACTGCAATGAGTGTGTGCCAGTTGTGGGGAGGGGGTTGGTTATTTTACTGCTCAGGGCAATAGAGGTTTGTTCCTGGTAACTCTTCTGAACCAAGAACAAACCCTTTCTGAAAGTTACTCTATGCTGTGGCCATATGCAAAGATTGTGTCACTTCTGAAAAACAAGACTTGTTTGTGAGTCTGGCCCTCCAGGAATCTGCCTGCAGCCACCAAGTCCCTCAGCTTTGAGAGTGACCAGTACTGCTTGTCCTGGGATCTCTTGGTCTTAGTGTCATCGGCATAAGAGAAAAGTTTGGCAGTTCTCTAGGCTCAGGGCTTTCAAACTAAGTGCCCTTCTTAATTAAAAATAGGGAACCAAATGAAAACCTTTGTATTTATGAAGGAAATCTAAAGAAAGTAAAGTATTTTCATTTAGTTTGTAGACTCAGGACATGCACATTCCCTTTCCTGGGTGTCAGTTTGCCCAACCAGAGAACTGAGAGCCTCTATACTTATCCACAGGACAAGTTCTTATGTCATGACTTGTGGATATAAATGGCCCCAACAGTGCACTTCATTATTTATAGTAAGTTTGCAGAGTGCCTGGCTCCTTGGATAAAAATGACCTCTGGAAATGGCAGGTTATGAATATTGTAAAAAGGAGAAATGGCTTCACTTGCTTTTCAGAAAAGAATTTGAGGACAGTAGGTCCACTTAAGTAGCATGGGGAAGAGACTCCAAGTACCCTGACCTAGAACAGTCCTTAAAAACTGCAGGCCAGTTCTCATGTTGAAGCTCACTAAACTGATCAGGAAAGTCAATTCAGTTTGAAAATAGAGAGTCATTAATTCTTCTGTCCAGTAGTGCAGGCTCCAGTGGGACCCAAGGTTGCGTTTGGAGGCCAGAGTAAGTGCTGTGGCTAAGGAGGTATTCCTCCCAGAAAAAGCTTTTCACTGTCAGCAGACTCAGGCTTCCATTCTCTGTTTCTTCAATCAGCTCGCATTTCTGCCCACACACCTGTCTTTGGTTTGATGGGCCATCAACTGATGACACACCTGGTCTCCCATCAAGTCCCGGACTGCAGAGGACACTGCAGCTTTGCCAGGTTTCTTCAGGGACTTTGGGGGTCGGGGGTGGGGGCTTGATGTGATTTGAATGTGTGCTATCAGGCTGCTGTCACAGTGGCAGTTCTAATTGGCTGAGGACGAGGCTTGAAATGTCACAAAGATTTATCTCTCAACACAGATTCTCCCTCAACTAAATTTGCAATAGGCCACAGGATAATGGGTTGTTTGGAAAACAATGCACCATCTCAGTGGCTTTTGTTTCAGAATGAACTTGGTTGGCTTCTTGAAGCAAAAAAGTACCAGGATTGGCTTAGAACCCGTTGGTGATGGATGGGAGAGAAAGGCCTGTTTACCAGGGATTTGGCTGTGTCTGTTTCTCAGGGCGCCATCATTGTCCCTGTGGGAATCAGGTGACAGAGAAACCTGCTTTGAAAGTTAGCTCTTGTGAAGAAATCCAGGGCTTGACATTCTGAACCTATTATATCAGCTGCAAGGATTAATTTCAGAGAAGATATTTCACGAAAAGCGGATTTTCCTCACTCTTTTTTGGTTTCCCAGGAAATATATATTTTGCTGATTTGAAGATGCCATCAAGTGTAAGATGCTTGCTGATTTAATAACAGCTGTTTCGCGTTGGAAGAAGTAGAGAGATAGGCATACCATGTTACGTGCACATACAGATTCTAAAATAAATTACGGATTCTGAAATGTCAAAATGGGAAAATATATTTTGTAAAACTGAGGTAAACAATGTTTTCAGTGGCCCAACAGCAAAAGTTCCAAAGATATTCCCCCTAGCATCTCCTTCCAATGGGATTCCTAGTTAGATATTGCATGTCTTAAGATAGCTAAGGATTTTTTCTTGTCTTTGTTGTTTTATGCATGTGTACAATTAAGTAAGAAGAGTATTTCTGATGATCTTGGGTTCAGACAAAGCCCCTGACATCTCCAAACAGCTCTGAGTTTCTGAGCTATTATTAGCTAGCAGAATATAGATAATTGCAATCTACCCAGAAATCTAAAAATAAAGTGTTTATTCATTATTTCTAAAGTTTTTTTTTAGCACATAGCCATTTTTCCAGAAAGGTTTATGAACTCTTGGATTAGCAGATGACTTTCCATTCTCCTTCCTCCCCCTGGAAGTTTGAAGAAATGTGAAACAACAAAAACACATACCTATCAGGAGAGAAAAGAAAGTGTGGCAAAGGTCTTATTATCTATCTGGGAATGTTTGAGAATTGGGTGCAAATCTAATTCTTCACATGCAGTAGGTAACCTTTATCTTGCTGGCATTTCCCTGAACTAAGGTAAATATTGATAACGTTAGTGGCTATGTAATCAATGGCATGCTTTTATCATTTTGTTAACAACAGACCTAATAGTATTGATTACTCCATACATTTTAGGCTAATAGCTGCATTAATCCAACTTAATGAATATGTGTTGTTGAAACAGTTGTCCTACAACTGTAACCTATTTTTAGCAACAGTTCTGCTTGCTAAATATTTCTCTATTTCATCTGTAACTTCTACTTGATTCTTATGAAGCAAAAGTCAACAAAAAGCATATATTTTAGGCATTTTGGGCTATACTCACTCTGCTGAAACTGTGCAATGCTGCCTTTGAAACTAGAAACAGCCATAGTTACTAAGCAATCAGACAGGCATGGCTGTGTTGCAGTAAAATTTCATTTGTTGAAACAGTGGGTGGGTGGGATTTGGAGCAGAGGTTGTATTGGCTAACCCCCACTGTGGTTCCAGGTCTGAGAAAGAAACCCTAATCAGCACTGTGGTCTGTTGAGGGCCAACTATGTAGAAGGCATTGTTTAACTCCGTGATAGCAGGCTAGTCAACAGGAGCTAACATTCTCACCAAGAGTAGGGAAGCCAAGCTAATAAGTAAAGGAGTAAAACAACTGCAGCTGGCAATAAGCTCAGTGTGGAAAAAGGTGATTTGAGAAAAAAGTTAGACTTTTGGGGAACATAGATTTGAGTGAGGAATTAGGGATGTGAACAAGAAGTCGCTTTCTTGAGACTCACAGCAACGTTTTCTAAGGAATCTTGCATCATCTCCCTCAGCCTCTGTTTTCTCATTTATAAATTATGAGCAATACCTGTCTCAGAGGGTTACATTCAAGATTTAATAAGATAAGATTAGTGAAGGGTCTTTTGTGAACCAGTGGAGCCATTACCTATTCATTCCATCTTATTATCAATATTGTTTTTGATGTTGTACTTATCATATCTATTGTCTCTCACATTTACTTAGACAATTTGTTCCAAAATATGACAGATTCTTTAAAGGGACTAGTTGGACTACAGTTCTTTGCCTTTCATTTGCACTTAAGAGAGGATTTCTCGAAGTCATTGGCAAGTTGAAGCTGCTATCTTCATATTCAGCTGACACGAGAAACCAGTGTTTAATATTCATACTGTACGCCTACTAGAATATCTGTCATTGTCAGCAGCCAATCCTATAGGTCTTGTTGGTAACATATGAAACAACTGGGTGAGCTGGTCTAGACACTCAGAAAAACAGGGTGAAAAATACTTAGAATTTGTTCTTGCTGTCAGAAGCTTTATAATAATTTATTGTTAAAAGGTGATGTGTGGAAAACGTAGATAATTAAGCTTTATCATATTCAATCCTCTCAGATACAAAATGACCATCTGAAATGCATATTCTGTTCCCAGCATTCTTAGAAAATTCATGCCTACAAAATGGAAATGGCAGGAAAAAAACAGAATAGCAGCTAACTTTTGCTGAGCCCTAATAAGCCAGAACTATGTCAGGTGCATTGGATTCAACTGTTTCCTAAACCCCATAACAAACTACCACTACCTTTAAAGATAGTAAAATTCTCCTGGTCGAGAAGAGGAGATTAAGAGTTAGACATTCTAATTATCTTCCTCAAGGTCGTTTAACCGGTTAAGAGGCAGAAGCAGAATTCAAGCCCAGATCTGCCTGACCCAAAGCCAACAAGCCAACACTCTGTTTTCCAAAGAGCAGTCTCTAAATCCTTTGATTGCTCAATTCCTCCAATAGAAAAACAAGCCATACACAACCAAAGAAAGAAAGAATAACAAGTATCTAATTGTTACCAACCAATGTAACCTCATCAAATTTAACAATAAATTAAAAAAAAAATTAATTAAAAAAAAAAAAGCACCACTCATAATGTATGGATGGGAGCATGCATAATACACATTTGCACATCACCCATAATATATGTATATTTATTAAGTTAAATTACTGTACCATTATGCTAACACATACTGAGCAAATGATCAGACATGGACAAAGAGGAAATGAAAATGACTGCATTGAAGAAATAAATACAAATGAAAAAGATCTTGTATTTTCTTCCCTCCTGGGAAGGAATCACCACCTGCTTCAAATGATGTCTATACTTTGCAGACCACTCTGGGAGGCCAAATAGACACATCAAGTCTAACAATATTGTGTCCCCCTGGTAAAGTCAGCTTAATCTCCGTGGGGAGCCCTGCCTACATAGGCTTTATCTCCCAAGAATTCCAAATGAGGGCTTCATGGCATGGTGACTCTGGCTCAGACTACAGGAGCTGGCGCTCATTGGTACATGGCCTTAACAGGAAGGGAATCAATGGCGGATGGGTTAGATGGCACCAGGAGCAGAGCTTAGCCTCGTTCTGAGATGCTCTGATGCAGCGGCAAAGAGCTCTCCACTTGGGTACCTGGGTGAGCGCCGCTGAGTGACCCAAGTAGTAAGCTCTGGCCATTGCAGAAATAAACTGCTTCTGCCAGCACACAAATATCTTGCTAATTAGCAATTAGTTGTCAAGGGAGAAGAAAAGGAGGAGAGCTGGGGATCTGAAATAGTCTCCTAAGAGACATGGAGAAAAAAAAAAAGCAAAAAAAAAAAAAAGCAGCACTTAAAAATAAGCCAGATAGAAATGGGGAGCTGCCTCATTTGGGCAAGATGTCTGGAGCTGGTTTTCTAAATGTTTTAGATTCAGTGAAGGGCCCCGATGCAGTCTGCCAAGTGCTTTTCCCTTTAATTTTTAAATGCATTCAAATTTCAAGGGGAATTTAATCCGTATGTTTCTGGTTCTTTTACACTTAACTCATCAAAATGTTGTTCTTTAAGAGCTGTTTGATCTGTAAGGCTTATGGGCCTTTGTTATAAGCCTTTTTCAAAACCTCTTTCCCCCTTTTGAATCAGCAAATGGAACTGTGCCAGTTCTGAATGGGATTTGAATAAAGAGAAGTCCAACTTGAGGATTAAATGCAGAACCTAAAGGCTATCTGGGCTGACTTTGCAGAGACACGCACTTGACCCTTTCATGGTAGTAGAACCAATGGCAACATGGGTACGCTCAGCCCAGGGAGAAATGCACAGTGAGAGCTCAAAGCAGAGACAATGAGCCTCAGAGAGCATGCGCTTCCGCTAGAGAACCAGGCAATCTTATAATTAGGCCTTAAAAACCCCCAGCCCATCCTTTCCACTCAATGACATCTTTGACACATATTAATGAAAAGAATGGGAGAGCCGGGATGGCTCAGCAGGTTAACTACTCACTTTGCAGCCCTGGGGACCAAGGATCGAATCCTGGCCCTGGCCCATGCGGACCCATATGCTGAACTAGGGTGTGCTTCTCAAGCGGGAGGCCTCCAGTTCAGTCCTCCCCACCCCCTCCGCCCCTCTGGCTTGGCCCCTGGCTCGAGGAGGTGTGCCTCCCATGCAGAAGGCCCTCAGCTGGTTGCCACCCTGCGTGCCCGCCACCCCCCACCCCCACACACCACCCACCTGTGTGGAATGAAACCATGTCAAAAACTGATGACGTGCCACTCTGGAGACAGCTCTGGGCCCTCCCCCTTCTGTGTGTGTATCTGTCTTTGTTTCTCTCTGTCTGTGTCAAAAACAATAAAAAAAATCTTTAAAAAAAAAAATGAAAAGAATAGTATCAGTCACAACAATAGCTAATATTCACGAAACCCCTGTACTGCCAGCTGCTTTTCTATGCATCATTTCCCTTAATCCTCATTGAAAGTCTACAAGATAGGTGTGGATGTAGTCACACTTAGTGGACACGCACTTGGGGTTTAGAATCAGCTGACTTGGAAATGAACCCCAGCATCCACATTTATAAACTCAAACATTAGGACAGTTCTTTGATACTCCCCAAAATGTGCTTCCGCTTGCTCTTGTCCTGATATTGACAGTGACGATAACACTGATGTTGCTATCATTGATTGCGCCATTGTCTTGGGGGGCGCCATTGTCTTGGGGGCAACCATTTCTATTGCAAACTGCTGTTGTTAAACAATTGTCTTTTTTTGTTTTGTTTTTTTAGTTCTTTTTTTTTTTTTTCTGACCCTGTGTCAAATTTTCCTATCTGACAAATTACACCCATTAGTTCCAAAAGAGAGTTAGACTAACTCCTCTCCTCCATGTCAGACCTTGGCATACTTGACAATTATGATATGCACCAAGCTTCTCTTTTCCAGGGATAATCACCCATATTTGATTTGGATAGTTATTCCTGGTTGGGGCCAGCTCCCTGACCTCTGTCTTCCCCCAGTTGCACTGTCCTGACACATGAGCGTGAACACAAAACCTTAGGTGAAATCTGACGCGTATGAAGCCCAATGGAAAGCTGCTCACTCCAGTTTTACATTTTATATGCTGATGAATATGGTCTTACAATCCTTTAGCTTGTTCATCTTACACCTTTTGTTCATCTAGAGTTGCAGTCAATAACTTAGGATTGTTCTTTTTCACATGACCTGTGTTGGAGGAAGTGCTCTATCTCCTCTACTTCTGCAGTTTTGTTTTTTCCCCCAGAATAGGTTACTTTCTTATGGACCCTGTTGCACTAATAAAAACGAATAGGGATTAAAGGTGAAAGTGCATATTGTACTTAGATGTAAAATGGGTATGTGGTGGAACAGGAGGGGTTTCATGAATTCTCGTTCATAAAATTAATAAATTCACAGCCCCAATCTCAAACCTTTGAAGAGTCACTGTGACACTTGGGTAAGTTCTATCATGGAAGAATGCTGAAAAATCGATTGCCCTTGGCCCTCCCATTGGGTAAGAAACTGAGAATGGGTTTGCAGCCTGAGTAGGACATCTTTTAATTTGCCAAGTGACTAAATGTGCAATCAGTGACATAGGTGACTACCAGCTGTGCCCACATGGCCCACTCAGCTGGACTGCTTTTCACAGGACAGGGCTCATCTCCCTTATCTTGGCATGGAAATCCCATGCCAAAAAATACTAGCATGGGGAACATTTGCATGAAATCTCCAGCAGCCCAGAGTGGACAGCTTGTTGACAAAGGCAACCCCTCCTACAGGCCACAGGGCAACTTCCAGGCAGCGCTTGCCCACTGGTGGGCATGGTGCTAAATAGCGAGGCCCAGGGGCTGGCCTTTGGTCCTGCTGGTGACTCCATCCATCTGTCCACTTACCTTTTACCTGCATATCATCTCTGTATTCTCATAGGCTCTGTCAAGCCCTTTAAGCTTCACTGACCTCTTCTGCCTGTGAGCTGGGCAGTCCCTGGAGGTTCTGACTGAACCTGAGAGCTTTCCAGATGCATCTCCATGGAAAAGTCTCTTGGTTTGGATTTTAATCTCAGAAAACTATTCAATGTGCTTGTTTCATATGATGTTCTGAAAGATTGCATAGAGATCTAATAGTTGGGTTGCTTATGACAAGTGAGAATAAAGAGAATTGATTAAGCATTACCCACCTGCATTTGTAATGTGTCCGCAGGCCAATGCTAGATGTAGAAAAAGTATGGAATTTGAAGGTATGGTTTCTACTACTCTAATCAGTCTTGACAGCAGTTTAATGTGGTGGAGGGATGTGATTCATGTATGGGAAGTAATATAAGCATATAAGATAATATGCAAGTGGGTGCTAAAGAATGTGGTGTGGGTTGCAGATTCTGTGCTTACTCAAATGAGGAATAGCTCATTGTAGGCCAGAATAATCCAGAAGGAAGGACAGGATCCAGTCTTTTGAGCTGGATAGGATTCAGATCAGTGCCGACGATGGTGACATTTGCGAAGGAAGATGGATCATTGGGAAATTATCATGTCCGTGGAAACCAAACACCCACGTGCACACATAACACACATACATACAGACACAAGTCTATAGCATAGAAACTATACACCAATGGCATTTTGTCCTCATTTAATTTTCTTTTAACTGAAATCTATATTCGGCTATCTGTTCTTGCCAATAGAGATGATGTACATTGGCATCTTTCTAGTAAGACCTTCTCTCACTTCCTATGAGGATGGACAGTATCCCTATTGTAAAGCAGAGTAGCTCTTTAAATCTACTAACACTTGTCTGAAATAATGTCTAAAATAACCTTCAAAATAGTATATGAGATAGCCCAATGATTGGCACATAAAAGGAGAAAAGCACCCGTTTTATTTGTACTTTCTAGAACCCTTACTGTGTGCTATAAGTACTCTTCCAAGTGTTCTCTCTCTCTCTCTCTCTCTCTCTCTCTCTCTCTCTCTCTCTCTCTCTCTCTCTCTCTCACATATACACAAGTACTCCTCACAAAAACCTGTGAGGGCAGGCAATGTTATTACCTCATTCACAAAGAAAACAATGTAAATTGAGGAATTGTAGACAGAGTTAAAATATGGTAGAGTAAAGCTATGAACCAGGCATTCTGATTCCAAAATAAGGTGAGCATCTAGCAGGGGTGTCCACACTTTTGGCTTCCCTGGGCCATATTGGAAGAATTATCTTGGGTCACACATAAAATATACTAACACTAACGATAGCTGATGAGCTAATAAATAAGTAATTTCATAGTGTTTTAATAAAGTTTACAAATTTGTGTTGGGCTGCATTCAAAACCATCCTGGGCTACATGTGCCCTGTGGGCCACGGGTTGGACAAGCCTGCTCTAAACAATGTGCTATATGTACTAAAGTCATTGGAATCTGCAGAGCAAGCAACTCTTTTCCAATGACCTTCTCACGCTCCTGTGTGGTCTCCTTAGTGCTTCACAATGTTCACGAAGAAAGTTGGGGCACAGAGCATTTCTCCTAAGGGTCATAGTCTGCCCTCTGCTCAGGCCCTCAGCATGCTGTTTGGTGATGACTCAGCAAGCAGGTGCCTGTTCAGTATATTTACCTTCCCATCGCAAGTGAATTTCACAGCCCTTCCATTTCAGCTTTCCAGCTCATGCTTATTCTCTGAACTCTGACCCCGCCCAGCTTCTCCAGCTCCCCAATCCCTGAATCAGGTCTCCTATATTCTGAACACAGCTTCCTGTCCTTTTACAGCTTGTTCATTCAGCTCCTTGACCCCCTGAAACCCAAGGCTCCTTGAACGCTCTACTTTCTCTGTCTCTCAGCTTCATCCTTCCTGTACTTCCTTCCTCATCCAATCTAGAGGCAACAGTCCATGTCTCCCTCTAGCCCGGTCAGTATTCTCCATACCCTTATTCCACTGTCCTTGTGTCACACTCTCCTAGCCAAACTCGCTTCCAGAAAATGTTTCATCATAGGGTTTTCACTGCAGGCTACTGGAGACAGTCATAAAGTTGTTTACAGTGGCACCTCCATAAATTAATGATCTAACCTCACTTAGATCCCCCCAAACCTGGCAATTTTTCATTTCCATTTCTATATCTCTCCCATTCTATACAATGACTATTATTAGTCTTCTCCTTAACGCTTATCCCTTCTCATCCAACCTTTCTCTCTTATTCCAGAAAATTGCTTTGCCTCTTAGGCTGACCAGACATCCCATTTTAAATGGGACAGAAAGCAATGGTACTGTCCCATTTAAAACAGTATATCTGGTCAGTCTAATCTCACTGGGCTGAATTCAAGGTGTCAGTAGGCTGACCGCACATACCATTTAAAAAGGGACAGTACCATTGTTTTCTGTTCCATTTAAAATGGTACATCTGGTCAGCCTACTCTAACGTGACCTTTATTCCTTTGGCGAATTCCTTTTAAGACTTAATTTAAACATAATTTTTCTAAAGGAGTGGGTATTTCCTGATATCTATGTCCTTTCCAAGTTTCCTCCACTTTCTGATTATATGACACATACCAGAAGCATTGATTACTTATTTACCATTATCTATAAGTTTAAGGAGGTCAAACAACATGTATTATATCCCTAACAAGTACTATATTTTAGTAGGTGCCCAATAAATATATGTTGAAAAAAATGGATGTGTGGGTAACTTAATGGAAAATGAAAAAATATGCATATGGAACCACATAAGAGCTTTCATAATCACTTGCTACTGAATCTGTGAAGCCTCCTTTCTTTCCACTTTCTATCCTCTTACAAAGGAAAAGCTGTTCCCCTCCTACCAAAGCTAAATTTTCTAGTAATGATAGGGACCTCCTTTACACCCATTTTCGTAGCTTGTTTGATAACTTTCTTTCTCTTTCCTATGCCTTTAATCTCTAACATTCAATTGCAAGTTTGTCCAACGTGTGGCCTGTGGGCTACATGTGGCCCAGGATGGCTTTGAATGTGGCCCGACACAAATTCATAAACTTTCTTAAAACACTGTGAGATTGTTTTGCAATTTTATTTTATTTGTTTAGCTCATCCGCTATTGTTAGTGTTAGTGTATTTTATGTGTGGCCCAAAACAATTCTTCATCTTCCAAGGTGGCCCAGGGAATCCAAAAGTTTGGATTCTATCTTTTCTCTTTAGCAATTAAACATGATCGAATCTATTTCATGTTTAAAATGAAACCCTTTTCTTGATTTTATGTCCAGCTCTGCTCTGTCTCCTTTTTTGAATCTCTTACACTTAGTGCCTCAAATTCTTCAGCTCATATTTAGTCTTCACTGTACTTTACCTCTGCTCCTGCCACTCCACTGAAACCACTTTCACCAAAATGACCCTCAGCTCTGCTCTTCCCTGCAGAGCAAGCTGTACAGGTAACTCACCTGACCTGCTTAGGTCCCTTGGCGTCTCTCACCTTGTTTCTAGAAAATACAATTCCCTGACCCTCCAGGACTATCTGGATGCTCTTTGTCAGTATTCTTTGTGGCTCTATTTTCTGTGACAATCATGGAAATGTTGGTGTACCCTTGGGGTTCCTTGGTGAGTCCACTATTTCTCCTGGGTTCCAGTGCAATCTACATGATGTTGATTCACTAATCCATAGCTCCAGGCTGGTCTCTCATCGGATCCTCCATTACTGTCCTCTGAACAGTGGGTCCCTGGAGAGATCCACAGATACCTCGAGCTCAACAGGTCTAAGTTGATTGAATTATTTTTCTCCCAAATTGACGTATACAGTGATCTCTCACATAGAGGACAAAGCCAAAAACCTGAGTAGCATCCCAATTCCTATCTCTATTGCCTAACTCTCCTTCAAAGCTGACCACTTCTCTCCATCCCTACCACCACTTGGCAGTTCAAGCTGCCTTGGTCTCATTGGAATTACAGTAGGGATCCCTAGCTGGCCTTCCCACCTCAGGCTAGCCCTATATAATTAATTCTTTAGGCTCCAGCCAGAAAGAGCCTTTGGTATGGAAATCTGATGTTGTTCTATCACTGTTTAGACCTTTTCAGTGGTTCTCTTTTTATGATTCCAATAAAGTGCCACCTCCTGAACTCAGCTTAGAATGTCCTAAGTCTTTTGCCACATGACATCAATCTGTCCCCATTCTATCCCTTCTAGCACATTCCCAACAATCCATATTGTATTCTCTGGCAACAATGAACAGATTCCAATTTTCTTCCATGCTGTCTTCTGCCTGTGGACCTTGATCTACTCCTTCTGCCTGGCAGATTGATCAGAAGGTCTGTCATAGTAATGCATTCTGCCTGAGCCAACAGAGAGCATGGTGCACCAGAACAAATACGTGTTTGGGAAGCAGACACCTGGCGTACCTAGTCACTCTTCCATCTGTCTACCCAGCCATCTAGAAGATACTAGATCAAACCTTCTCCTTTCATCCTCCAAAACACACTTCACCTAGCTATCTCCCTGCAGCCTTCAAATACCTCTTGGGCATCAGTCACTCTTCAGAGAACAGTTCTTACACACACACACACACACACCTCTCTTTTCAGATGTTGCCTTGTATCCTGAACTTCCCCCATTGTAGCATCTTCTTTCAGTCAACCGTTCAGTGTGGGTTATCTCTCTTGGACAAAGCATTGTGCGAGGCACTAGCCACATTCTACAGGGCCTGTTTACTTGTCTGTATCCCTTGTAGGAGGATGTGCTCTGTGAGGGCTGTGTGAACGAGCATTTCACAATTGTGTTGTGCTGGTAACTCGCACTGCTTCTGGATTTTAGTAGACTATCAAAAAAGCATCTGCTGCCTAGCTGCCTGGCTGGCTGGTTGGCTGGCTGGTTGGCTGGCTGGCTGGGTGGAAAAATTGAATCAGTTGGCAAACCTGGTGTCTTGTTCCACGTCTGTGCTCTTCCTAATGCATCATGCTCTCGGTGGGCTCAGGGAGCATGCGTTACTGTGACAGACCTGCTATCCCACAGAGACACTAGCTATTCTCAGTGGGGCCAAGGCTTCCTGGCTCCTCTGCCATCTCTCCACCTCATTTCTCCCTGCCACAGTCTCAGCCCTTAGAGATCTCAGTCCTTCTCTTCAGGAAAGCCTGGAAAGTGAATTAGAGTCCCATCTATCTGAGCCCTGAGACTGGGTTTGGAAGGGCTGAATTACTTGGTTAGGATTTAGGAGTCCATTGAGGACACTGGACTCCAGGTGTTGATAAATAGAGGTCCCTTTCAGCAGAAGAGCAGCAGGCCTTTCCTTCTCTTTTATTATGATGATGATTATTATTTTTGTAGTTCCCATGGAAACAACCAGAGTGAGAGAACAAAAAAGTCAGGGAGGTGAGAGTGATGAGACAGCCCCCATATGCTTAAGAAGACGGAGCGTGTCTGTGTGTGTGTGTGTGTGTGTGTGTGTGTGTGTGCACACCGCCCGCACGGCTCTCACTTTGTTCTCCTGCACACTGCTGGGTCGGGAGAAATTGTGATGTTTATTCACAGCATTTGTTACAACTGGGCTCCACAAGGAGACAACTATCAGCTTTTTGCAATTAGGGAGCCTTTGAATGACAACTCCATCAGATTAATAGCAGGGGAGGGAAGGGAGAGACGGAGACATTCAGAACTGAGCCAGTGAAGGGTCAGAGAAGAAAATACTATTTCCTAACTGGCATCACCGGCTCGGTGGCATGCCTCTCTCAGTTTCACTGGAGCAAGATCACTCAACATCCTGTTTGATTTTGTTGGGATGTGGTAACAACAGCGGCCCAGTAGGCCTGAGTTCTGTAGCTCTTCATATACTGCTCTCACTTGTACTCTTCCCTGCCTTTCTGTTTTTTTACCTAATTTAGGGGTTGGGAGAAAAGCCAGCCCTTGGCCCCTTCACAGAATGGCCAAGCAGAGCGTTAACATCTTGAGCCGCCAAAAGAGGGTCCTCAGAACCTTCCCAAAGGGACTCTCCCACCCACTGCCTTCCCTGGAGTGCTGGAAGGACTGGCTGGGTTGTGTCCTCAGTATCATGTGTGGTCCCAAAGATCAGGAGGCTCCAGGATCTAGGTGGTAGCTCAACCATAGAAGACAGAGAAGGTAAGAGACTTGAAATCCTTACACCTGACTGTGATCATTCTGATTGGCATTTGAGTAGAGAACACAAAAGACAGGGACCAGAGAGGGCACCCGTATCCCGTGCTCTTCAGTCAGGTTACCTCTTCCATGTCTGAAAAGCTAAGACTCCTTTCCCAGCCATCCTTGTGGCTGGGTGTGGCCAAGAGTCTTGTCCTCACTCATGAGGTTACATGTGCCACATTCACACCCTCCACCAGCTCTTTATCAACCGGCAGGGCAATCTTAGATGACATACATAAAAAAACAAAAACTAAACAAACAAACAAAAACCAGAAAAGCCTCATCAGCCTGGGCTGGACTGTACCTGAGCCAAAAAGATTTCTTTTGTGCTAGCCACTGAAATATTTGAGTTTCTTAGCCAAAGCACTTATGAGGATGGGCTGGTAAGTGGTGCCTCCACTGTAATAGTTTGTTACATTAGACATACCTGGATATAACTGGTTCTGTGTAGTCACGTGGTATCTCCCCTCCATCATTCTTGACCTTGCCCACACAGATGCTTACAGTTTTCACCCAGTGCACATCGAAATGGAAGAATGTTCAGACGAAAAAACTGTCCACGTGACCTTCCCAAGTGAGGCCTGGGTTTTGAATATTTTGGCTGGAGTGATTCCTTAAGGCAGTATTCCACGGCCTGCCTTTTCTCAAGATCATAATGATAGACCCAAATGTCACCACTTTCTTTCTTAAAAGTCTCAAAAAAGTTAGAGGAATGTTTTTCTGCAGTTAAAAATTCAGTAACAGCGCGCTGTGTGAACTGAATGTCTGAACACTCTTCCATTTTGATGTGCACCGGGTGAGCAATGTAAACATCGGTGTGTGCAAGGTCAAGAATTATGGAGGGGAGAGACCACGTGACTACACAGAACCAGTTATATCCATATTTATCTAATGTATTATAACAAAAAAGAAAATTACAGCGGAGGCAAAACTTATCAGCCCTCCCTCCTACTACTACCTTCCCTAACCAGGAAGCATCTCACTCTATAGTGGGGGGCAGTGGGGTGTCATTTCCGAACATACTCCTATTGCCTCATGAGCCCCCCTAATTTGCCACAGCTCCTCTCTAAGTTCAATCAAGCTTGAGTGACCAATTCCATGTCATGGCACGCTCCTACTTGTCGTCTAGTACCAATGCCAGTTACTTGCCTCCCATACCTTTTAGGCAACTTCTATTTTATTGAATGATTTTTTTTTTTTTCTTTCTGACCAGTGTCCTTTGATTACAAGGAGCAACTCGGTTACATGTTACCAGAGTAACAGTGTTGTAATTGGCTGGGAATCAGTCATGAAATGTCAAGGAAAGATTTATTTCCTAGTGCAACCTCTCTAGGTGCTACTTTTGCTATAGGCTGCCGGATAATGGTTCCCGCTCACACTGGGCCAGAGTTCCTAATCAGAATACGGAGTTGTAATTGGGTTGAAGGGACTTTAAATCATTAAAGTTGCGTTTAGAATGGGGACTAGAAATAGAACCCCAAGATGGAATGACTCACTTAGTATTTAATGAGGGAGTCATGGCATATTACTTATAATATTCTCTTAATGGCCTTACAAGCAATGTAACTCCCCCACCCTCCAGGGTCTATTCACAAGGTGCGATTCTGCAGGATCAGATCCAACACTCCGGAGCAATTCATTACTGACCCATCACGGAGCAATCAGGCTTTGCTCAGCCAGCACAAGCGCTGATTCCTTTGCCCACTGTCTCCTCACTCTTCCTCTCCCTGTCCACCTGTTCTGGGGCTGCCAGGCAGGGCGTTGACATTTTCCAAGCCATAAATCATCATGCAGTTGTTGGAAAGCCCAGCTTACTCTGAGGAAAAGAAGGTGTCAGAGAGAACCAGGGGGATGGTCTGAGAGAGGGGTGTCAGCAGGACCCAAGGCTCTGGGGAGTGGATGGTCTGTGGGTTTCAGAGGACTCAGCTCACACATCTGGGCTGGAATGCACCTGTTCGTCCGCTCTCAATCACCATTTTAGTTCTTTAATAACTGGCTCTCCACCTTACTGGGAAGCACACTGCTAATCACCAGAATCAGAGAGTAGATGGTGTAATGCAAAGAAGACAGACTTTCAAGTTCTATACATTAGAGCCTGCCTCTTATGTGTCATATGACCTTGGGCATGGTACTAAGTGTCTAGCCTAGGGGTGTCTGACCTTTCAGCTTCCCTGGACCACATTGGAAGAACTGTCCTGGGCCACACATAAGATACACCAACGCTAATGATAAATAATGAGCTAAAAAAAAATCACAAAAATATCTCATCATGTCTTGCCACAGTTCATGAATTTGGGTTGGGCTGCAGGTTGGACAAGCTTGGCCTAGCACATAATAAGTGCTAAGCAAATGGTAGCTTCCCTTCATGTGACTGTGCCCGAGGCTCACTAGCCCACCCCTCCCCTCAGGAAATTAGTCTCAGGTAGATTGCAGCTCTAGCTCATTTTGGATTATACTTTTGCTTTTATTTCCTGGTAGATCCACAAGGCCCCCAGCTCCATAAGTGGAACTGGAGGACTGAGGGTACAGGGGAGGCTCAGGGTTTGTGCAGCCAGGCCTTCTGCAGGCTCAGAAAGGGCCTGGTCCTCCAGAGAGAGCATGCGAGTATTGTACGGATGCTGGCTACGTGATTGCTAGGGGCCCCCTTCTAGCAGGGACACACAGTGTAGAGATGTGATCTCTTGTAGAATGAACTGTCTGAGCGGCCCTGGGATCAGAAGATCGTGATTCAGCCCCTTGGCCACCGGTTCCCCATCAGCCCCGCTGCTACAGAAGTGGCTGTTGTGTGCAACAACGCCCTGAGATTCCAAAGTGTCAATAATGCCCCTTGTTCCATCCTGCGTTAGGCCCTTAGGGAAGTGACTTCATCTCTTCTAGTGCTTAAAAATAAATCTGTGCATTTCTTTCATGTTTCGCTTGTAATTTCTGTTGCCTTGACATTTGACTGAGACTTGTGATGAGTCATACTTACATGGCCTCCCACATCGGGCCCATCTGGGAAGATTTTCTGTTGGAGGCTGTCCATGACCAGGGCCCTGCAAGGGATTGGGGACTTCGTAAACACCAGTGAGAAGAATGAGCTCATGGGGGACATAGGTTTTTCTACTTAAAACTACAGTGTTACGTTTCACTTGGGTGATTGTGAGGAGTACCGTTCTTTGTAAAGGGGCAAGAGACACATAGACCTCTCTCCTACTGGGCAGATGGACAGAAATGAGCTTGTTTACTGTGCACACTGTGAGTCACATCAGATCTTACACAGTTGCTTAGATTTGGTGATAGGCGAAAGTTTTCCTTCTCCCAACTCTGCCTTTGTCCAACGAATGCAAACAGCCATATGAGGCAAATAGTTTGTTATACTGTCATTCTTAATATCCACTGAGCCTACTAAAAAGAAATGTGTCATGATTCGGAAAGTTAAAACAGCTATGATGTTCTTTAATTATGCAGTGTTGACTGATTCAAGTTTAGTAACTGAAAATATCAGTGGTTATATCAGTTGTTTACCAAAAATGAAAAACCATAATGCCGTCTTCATACAAATCAGGACCCAAACGACACACACAACATTGTGTGTAAAAGAACATGCTGTACTTTATGCAATCAATCTCTTCCCCACAAAATTGTGACTTGCTTATAATAAACCTAATAATATCCTAAATGCAAAAAGGTGGTCCATTATTTTAAAGACTCCCAACAGAGACTCTTTTGTGTAAAGACTTTTTGGCATTACAGTCATCCCCATTAAGTCAGCCATCTGAAACTTCCAGTGTCTGTACTTTTTTTTTTTTTTTTTTAAAGAGGATCACTTTTGTGCGTTATCAACTGGGTTGTTCAAAAATCTCTCCGTGGGCTGCAGTTGTTACTTACCCAGATGCTAGAATTACTGAGACTTACACTCCAGACCACACACCCCCGTTGCTCCCAGAAGGTGGCTCTTTCTTGACACTAATGCCATTGGTTTGGCTTTTCAGTCTCCAATTCCAGTTCCCGCCAGAGCTGGCTGCTTGCCCAAAGGGCACCTTTTAAGAAATAGGAAACATGCTCTTGTGGGCAAACATGACCCCATACGTGCTGGGCTTGATAAACCTACACCATTTTTGTGCAAATTAGATCAGGGGATGCAACTGCAAGATTGGGGCTCACACCAGGATTGTAGTCCCCAGTCCGTGTGCCATTGGCCAGGCTCCTTTGTGCAGTGAACAACCTGTGTAACGCGTGTACGTCAGCCCTGCCCTCCTACAACCAGGACCGTTTTGATCACAGGCAGAGGAAGGTCTGAGGGAGCTGCTAAATAGTCACGTGAACTTCATGTTTATGTTTAATGAGGAGCGATAGCTTTGTCTTCTTTATAAAAGCAGCAAATCCCCGGAAGCTGGTCCAGAGCGCCAGCTGTTTACCACCTGCAGAAGCTGTTGCTTATCTCCTTGTAACAACCTGCCTTTTAGAGATCATGTCTTAATTAACTCAGTGTTATCGAAACTGAAATTGTAGCCATGCTGGAAAATCAAATTGTAAAGGAAAGATAAAGGCAAAAGAGCCCCGCTGACCCGAGGACGAAGCATAGGATCTCTCTCGTGAGCTGGTTCTCGGCTACAGGCTGGGGGGAGGCACCCTGTTGAGGTTCCGAAGACTCACATCATATTTTGTTCCATTCCAAAGGGCTCTTCTCATCCAGCTACTTTCAAATATTCTTTAATTTCTTGATATGCAATGTATTGTCACAGTGTTTAATATACTCTATGTTCTAGGCCAGGGGTGGCCAACTTTTCTGTATATAAGATCTACTTTTTATCTTAAAAGTGTGTCGCGATCGACTTGTTGTCATAGGCGTAGTCTAAGGGGGAAGAAGGGGTGTGAAATGCATACTATGTTTATACACTGTGTTTCAGTGTAAGGTGCATTCCAGCGAGGTATGGGTAGAGAAGTAAAATATATGTTCAAAACTATTTTTTATTTTTTAAATCACTTATTAAGTTTTCGAGATATAGGCTCATGA
>PVKE010016120.1:0-32454 GCA_004027555.1 Craseonycteris thonglongyai
TTTGGATTTCTTGTTTCTCGGTCAAGTTCATGGCATTGCCATTTGTGAAGAGACCTTCCATTTATCGTATCAATGTACGGTATATTACGGTATGTTCGAAAAATGTCATTCATTAAAAATTTAATTAAAAAAAGAACTGGTGTTGCCTCGGAAGTGGGGGGTAGTCTTATACAGTGAATATAGGCCTAAACCTATGTTTCAACTGTAAAATTAGGGGGTCGTCTTATACACCCGGTCGTCTTATACACCGGAAAATACGGTAAGTGCTCTCTGTCTTCTTCTGTCATTCAGTAACTGAATCCTAACAGACCTTTGCTTCTAACGCTGTGTTCACTCATTTCTTCCTTCCTATGCCTGTTGTCTCCCTCTTCTGTAGTTTATCCCTAATTGGGAATGTTCATTAGCACTCTTACTGGCCATAATTAAATGAAAAATACAATTTGTGGAAGAAAGAGGAGCTAGAGTTACAGCTTAAGGAAAAGTTTCCAAAGTCCCTACGATGAGCTCCATGCAAGAGATTTCACAAGAGAGTTGTACAAAAGCAGGTGAAACCCAAGGGCTTGGAAAAAAGCCCATTAATTAGTGAAGCAGGTCGTCTTGGGCAAATTGAAACATATGTCCAAGGGAGTGGGTTTAGAGAGCCCATAGACAGGCTTGGCATTGAGCCAGTGTATACTGGTACAGCCAGACCAGTGATTGACATACTACTTAATAAACAGCCACTGTGCTGCCCTCTGACCACCCCCCACCTTCCTGCTATGCACCTATGCCTTGCTGCAACTCCCACCATACAATGACTAGAACCCAGATGATGACTTCATTATCACATGGCTCTGATTCTAAAACCACCCTGGGCTCAACCTCAGTGCTTTTCCAGGGGCCACCAAACCAAGCCCACTCCTTTGGCATTCTCAGGATCCATCTTAACCCGAACATAACCTAGTATTCAGCTCCATTTTCTGTTACCTCTTACAGTGCATTTTCAATATGTGACTTGCGCTATCTCAACATCAACTTTCTGCTTTTGCCTTTTACTTCCTACTCTATTGGCTGAAAGTCTTCCTGTCTCTAAGACCTCGTTCATATGCTACCATTTCTAAGAAGTCATCCCTCAGTGCTTCTGCCAGAAGTGACCGTTCCTTCCTCACTGTTATTTATATAGTATATGTGTACATTTTATGTATGAATTATTTTATATATGTAATTGAGTTTATTAATATTACTACTTCAACTCTTATGGCTCCATACCTTAAAGTTGTTGTAACAATGGAGGTTATTTTGGATGTCGGAACAGAAACTAGCTCTGCTTCCACAGTTTGGGCCCTCTGTCTTCCCTCTACACACTCCACAGCTTCATGGCTCTGAGTCCTGTCCACGGCATAGGTCAATGGCTCCCAGGTGGGTAACGCCAGCTTTGTGCACCCCATAGACCTGGCTGGCAAAGCCAAGTTCTGCATCCTAACTTAAAAGCGGTGGGAACATGACACTGAACACAGGCAAAACCCACAGCCTTTTCCTGCCCCATCTCATATTTAAGTGACTTGTTTTAAATTAAAACTCCTTTAATGTAAGGTTGTAAACTGTGCTATGTCTGAGAATGAAACATCTATTGAACAGCTTCTATTTAAAGAAAGAATAAAGCAGTGGTGCTCTGGCTTTCCTGAACTGGTTAGCAGCAAGGGAATCGTAGGTCAAGGTCAACACTCTGCTGTAAGAAAAGAAAAAGGTCAGTGTCCGTGTGGGGCTCCTCAGTGGAACAGAGCTGGTGTTTTATGTCGCAGACCTTGAGCTGAGGGCTTTAGAGTGTGTTCAGTTTCGGAGACATCTTCCAACATCCTCAGGGGCAGAAGTGTCATGTGCTAGGCTTCCTGTTCTTTGCAGCACCTCCCTTGGCACATAGGCTGATCGGTTGTGTGCAGGAGACGTAGAAACTGCTTTCAGAACCGCTGGTTCTTACTTTGTGCAGGTGTTATGTACAGTCTCACTGAACACTCACAAGAACCTCAGGTTGATCTGTCCCCATTTTGTTGACGAGGAAGCCATGATTCAGAGCGATAAGGTTTCTGGTGTCATGCGCCATGTACTCAGTAAACCAGAAGGCGTCATGATTCATAAGCTTATGCACTTAGCCTTCTCCTGAATTCTGGTCCCTGCTTCCTTCAGGGACAGCTTTCCACTCCCAGGCTGCTCATTGACCACTTTCTTTCTCCTTCTGGAGCCCCTGGGATTGGGGGTCTTGGTAACGTCAGTCCACCTGATCCTCCCAGCCCGTGACCCTCCGCACATCATCTGTGCATCCCCTTATTTATGTCCAGAGAGGTGGGTTTCCCTTTGAAGAGGACCTGTGGTCCAGCCATGCCCCTTCGTGTCCGGCTACACACTGGTCACCACCACATTCGCGCCGCATCATCAGGCTGGCCAAGTTCAGATTTGCTAATGCCAGGACTTTGGCAGAAGACATTGTGAACTTTGGAAAACTGTGTTGAAATCAAATGAATGAGTTGAGAAATCTATGAAATAGCATTTAAATCCTACTTTTATCATGGAGGGAAAGAAAGGCAAGTTGGGGGCAGGTAGGACAAAGGGGCACAGACGCCCACTTGGGGCGTTTCACATCAGATTTAAAAGCAAACACTGATGGCGTGGTGCATTCTGTCACTAAGCTGCCTATCTGCGTAGACACTGCAGTGACACTGCTTGTTTTGGTGCTACCTCACCCTTCCTCCTGACCCCTGTTACCCAAACTGGCTTGTGCTATGTCCTAGTCACCTAAAGCAGGCCCTGTTTTCTTTTCTTTTTTAAGATTTATTTTCTTATTTTTGACAGAGACTGAGAGAGACAGCAGCTATACCAGTTTACATTCCCATCATAATGCACAAGGGTTCCAATTTTTCCACATCCTCAAAACGCACGCGCGCGCGCACGCACACACACACACACACACGCACACACACACACACACACTTAACCCAATGGTCATTCTAATAGCTGTTGCATGTATTTTAAAATTAATGCTACACATGTCTTAATTTCCTTGATTCCTTTGTGCCAGCCTCCTTTGCTGTGGGCAGAGATGAAAATTCCTCCATCTGCTCAGAAGTGTTGGGTCCAGCGGAGTCACGCTGGTCCATCACTGAGGTGTACAGGTGACTCAGCCTGTAGTAAAGGCAGGCGACAAGTGCCAGTGTCTAGGGGAGGCACACAGTTGGGTTGACTGTTCCCCCTGAGTGAGGCTTCAAAGAGAGTTCTGAGAACACAATGGCTTCTGGCTCCTACCTCAGGAGACAATGGTGTCATCTTGTGGATGTGTGTTCAATATCATCATGATAGCAACAAATGTTTTCAAGTTTTTTTTTATCTGAACACAACTTCAGTACCCGACTCCCAAGAACAAAACGCTCTTTCATTCAAAGTGATCATTAGGAATCTAGTGCTGGTCCTTTTTCTTCTCTTCCCTCCCCTCCTTTTTTTTTTTTTTTTCTCTTAATAAAATGAAGGCTGAATTCTTACCAAAAAGAAGTAAAGGACTCAAGCACAGCCTCCATTCAGCTCAGAGAATCTGTGTGCGCTGTGCTTAAAGAATCACCGACCTGGGAGGTCAGAGGTGGGTGTGGGCCATCGGGAAGCCTGGGGTTCTAGCCCAAGGAAGAAGCATTCCTGAGTGAACTGCAGCCCAGGTTTTAAGCACAGCCACCCCCAGCTGGTCCCTGGTGTTGGGACACTTGCTTTGGGGGCAGGACTTTGCCATCAGATGTCAATTATCTGCCATCTGTTCTGAGCTGCCAGCTGGAGAACTTTTTCACTTGGAATCCCAGTATGGCTTTCTCCTATCTTTGCTCCCCAGATTTCCCCCAACAAGCCCCTCTCCCAGCTGCATTTGTAGCCCCATGGGGAGAAAGGGGGGAAGCTGTACACAGTTTGATTGGAATAGAACTGAAGTGTGGAAAAATGCAGGAACGAGAGGAGCAGAGCTGTTTCCTCAGCAACCACTGGCTGTCGTGGCCACATTTACCCACCCTGAGAACCCCAGAACACTCACCCATTCTCTCAGGCTCCATAGATGGTGGAGGTTGGGGGGTATGCCTCCATCACCCAGCCTCTCACCCCAGCGAGCACCTCTCTGCTGACTGATGTCCCATCAAGCAATTATTAAGAATCTTATCACAACTCCTTGCCCAAGGTAGTTGAAAAGATATTAATAGATCAAAGCAATCTGCAGCGTGCAGTAGCCATGGGAAGAAAATAGGAAAAGGCCACTTTTAAACAATGAAGCTTGACTGAAAATCCGATGCACAGCCCACAACTGCTGCACCTCCCACTCTCGAACAATGGGATCTAGAAGCAGGCTACAGTGACTGCTGGGAAATACCAGTCCCCAGTCCCTCCATGTGCAGGGCCCAGGCCCCACTAGGGCTTCCAGAAGGGAGAAATGATGCTCCTGTCTGAGCCCTGAACCTACATTCATGAGCCCCTGTGTGGGTGGGGAGCTGTGCCTGGGCTCTTGAGCCAAATCGATACCCTTCATCTGCAATTAGCCTTATCGCCCCTCTGAGAACATGAATAGTGCGCTCCCTAGTTAACGGGAGTGCCGTTCTCACCCCAGTGCGGGGAGAAATGCCCAGACACATGAATGCTTGAAACACTGCAGTGATTTTCTACTTCCAAAAAGGACATGTTGATCTCTTTTCCATATGGTAGTTTTCTGTTATAATTATTAGTGGCTTGGCAATTTTTAATATTAAATTCCTAATGGTAAGCAGAATTTCGTCCAGTTTTTAATCCATAAGTCTAGTTAGGTTTTCAGAGAGAAAGTCATTATTTCTTTTCTCTTTTTCCATGTCAAAAAGACATCTCTCTGTCCCCAATCTCATAGTTGTCTCATCTTTTCATATATGGCTTTAGGGTCATGAAAGGTCTAGGGTGTGAACACAATGGTCAGTCTCACAATTAACAGACTCAGGCATTGACTTTCCCCAAGTTACCTTTTTTAACTCCAAGAACATTCTGTGCGTCAGCATGGCTGGGTACGTGCGGCCAGGCCCAGGACAGGAACTTTTTTTCCGCTTAGAGATGACTCTCATGCAAGCAGGCCCACTTCCCTGCCCACAAACAGGCTTTCTCATACAACTTAGAAATTCAAAATGCCTTTCTACAAATACACAAGAGTCTGACAAAAATTATGTAGTATCACTTGTTTCTCGTGCGGGTACCCTAGTATTTGTAGCAGAAGAAATTGCATTAATGTACTTAGTAGAATTTTTTAAAAGGTGATCATTAGTACAGCATTAGCTCTGAAATAACCCAGATGTGGAGGAGGGCTGGATGAGAGCCTGAAATGCTTTATAGCCCCCTCTCCAAGTTAGAATCCTGAGTTTTCATTTGTAACAGTGCGATGTGTACATGCCAGGCCTGAATACTACCTAACGTAAAAGGCAAAGGAACCCCAGCCTTTTCAGCTGCCACTGCTGGGCAACTCTTCACCTTTGTGGCTTTTCCCTTTCCTACCTGCCTCTATAAATTGAAGAGTAAGGCAAATTTTTGACATCTTGATTATATTTATTTACATTGGGCACCAGACATGTCATAATATAGCAATACGCTGATGCCAGGTTACGTTGTTGTTTGTTTTTAAAGAGAATCACTTTACAAAAACATTCCTAGGATGGTTCTGTAAGTAAGAGCTCTCCTGGCACATTGAAGGGTGTGTCTCGTTTCCAGCATCTGCAAACTATAACTGACTGTCTCAGTCCAGACTCTTCAGTTGCAGAGAACAGAATCCACTGTAACTGTCTAAGCAGAAAGAGATTCATGAAGGAGTATAAGTAGCTAGCCTTCAGAGTTGCTGAGAAGGATAAATTGTAAATGAACAGGAACAATGTCCAAATTTGTGCTGCAGAGACAGGCTCCGAGGCTGCTGCTGCCACAGCTGCCAGCCCGGGGCCTGCCTTTGCCTGGATTGGCACTTGCAGCAAACGTCTCCCCATCTCTCCCCATGTACCTCCATTCGGACTTTGGCTTGCCTGTGCCCACATCTAGTCTGTAGGTCCCAAGCCTCACTGAACCTCCGCTGCCAGGAAGTCCGGGAAATGTGAACTTTAACCTTCTAGCTCTTTCTATGAAGGCAGGCAGGTTAGAATGGGATGGGAATGGAAGCTAAAACTCAACCCGTAGTAGCTACCACATGTGAAACAGATCAGCACAAGGTGGGGAGGTTGGTGGGAGTGAGATAAATCCAATGAAACAACCTTTCAGTGGTGTTTGATAGTTCAGGGCTGGTTCGGGGTGCACATATAAACTAGTTGGTGGAGAAGCTGGCATTGGCCGTGGGCTGCAGGGTACCCCCTCCAGGCCATCCACAGCAATGCTACAGGAAGTCCAGAGGATGGCTTCACCAGTGGGGTCTTCTGTCTGGAGAGGGCTCATGACCTTGTCTCCCCACTGAAGGATCAGGAGGCTTGTGGAATGTCTCCCTCCTCACCTCCTTCTCCCCTACGATGCCCAGATCTTCTCCTGGGTGGCTCCAATTCTGGGGCAGGATGGCGGTCGCTGTTTCTACTCCAAGCTGAAGGCCTGTCTGTGCTACCTTAGAGTCTGAAGTGGAATATATAAGACCAGACTTGTTTCATTCCATGTGTAGCTTGACAAAGCCATGTCACGGTGGTATAACTATTCTTTTTAAGTTTTCTTGGCTTCTTTTTTGGTTTCCATAAAAATCCCCAGGGCTTAACAGAATCATGGATATATTTGAAAGAGTGGAGTAATAGCAATGCTATATTTTTATTATGCATGTGCACCTGACCTATATACATAACCATCTTATGGGTTCGGTTTAACTATCCTATAGACTGAGAAATTCAGAGAGGTTAAGTGACTTGTTTAAAGTGACACAGCAGCTCCAGAATCCAACTCTCTTCTTGTGACTCTCAGGTAGGAGGTTCTTTTTCCACAAATTTTATTCTCTTGGTATAAAGATATGAATAAGGGTAGATGGAGGTGAGAGTTTTAGAATTTGGGTGAGGGATGTGTGTATGTGTCTATGTAAAGGGCTCATGCAGATTTTATGAATTTTACATAAATACATATTTGTAAAACCAACTACAGTGCATGGCAGGTAGGTCATTGCATTTTTCAATCAAGTTCTTTTAACCTGGCAAATTACACTATCGTTACCCCATTGTGCTACCTTAACCAAGCCAGGGTAACAGGAGAAATCAGGCCCGGACTGTACGCATGCTTTTTATTTATCACATGGGGCAAGATGGCTGTAATTGATGCCCCAGGGAACTAGACAATGCTGATGGGCACACAATGAGATCAGACACTCGGAAGCATCTGTCTAGAAGAACCAAGAGTCCCTGATTTTGCTTACACCAACCCTCACGCTTGTCTGGCACCTCGTTTGTCAGCTCTTGGTGTGTGTGAATAGAATGAGGAAAGGTCCTTTAATGAGTGAGTGGCCCCCGGCAGATTTAGCTGGTCACGTCTGGACAGAACCCATAGGATCAGGGAGCAACTTTCCATGCTGCAGTCCTTGGAGGGTGGCTCTCAGCAGGGGCAAAGTGTCCTGAGAAGGGCTGGTCCCTGAGGAAAGGGGCCATGAGCAGGAAGGGAAGGTGTGGCAGGCACAGTGAGAGGCTGTAGGGTGGGGATGGGGAAGCTGCTTCTTGTGCAATTTTCACTCATTCATGTAACATCCTTCTCCATCCAGCCAAGGACACACAGGACACCATGCCGACTGGGTATCACACCCAGAGCACACTACCCCTGCTTTCGAGGCGCTTCTAATGAACAGATGGCTAATAGCAATCACAATAAATAACACTGGACTTGTGTATAACTTTCTCCATCTACAAAGCCTTTTCCAGTTGCCTTATCTGCTTTGGTTTGCACAGTTGATAGAGGCTTTAGAAAGAGTGGGCAGGTGATCATTTTCTAGGGAGCCTCTCCAAAGCTCAGAGAAGCCTATTCCTTTTGCCCTGCATCCTGCGATGGTTCCAAACCAGGAGGAGATTGCATTAATGGGAGGAGAGCACAATAGTAAAAGCAGTATAGGTGAGATACAGGGGTCTTTCCCCCAGCGATTACCAAGCGTTCCCGCCCCCTCACCTGCAACCTGACACAGCACCTCCTCAGGCCCTTTGCACGTGAGGCCTTTGCACGTGAGGCCAATGCTAGGTGGCTTCCCCAGCCTTCTGCCAGCAGCCTGCACTGGCTTTCTTCTGTGTCTTGTTCTCTGAGTGAGCCTTGTGAGGAAGACACGGTGCTGTGGGGGGAGGTGATACACCACAGGCTCTGAGGGTCCCAGGAGGGCCGGTGAGAAGGAAGCCACGTCACAGCCCCATCACGCTTGTGCACAATGCTCTTTCCTGGACCTGGGGCGCCTCCTGGCCCCTTGATGATGCTCCAAGGTGAGGGTGACTCTTCCCATTGTCAAGAAAATGTGGCACAAGAGATTGCAACCAGTGTCTCATCTGTGCTCTAGGTATCCAGGGGAAACCTGGGGTGGACAAGTCCCTGAAGCTCCAGGACACAGGGCAAAATTTGACAATAAATGTAGGAAAATAAATGACCACAGGCTGACTGACTGACACACACACAAACAGAGGCACATGTTCGGGAATTCACCTTCACAAGGTTCCTGCTGCCACATTCCATTTTTGTGGTAACCTTGGCCACCGTCATGGCCAGTGCCTGTGCCGCAGGACGTGTAGTGATCTGGCAACCAAGGCCGAGGGGACCTCAGTGAGTGCTAGCTTGGGCCTTTCCCAGATGCCTGCTTCTGGGAAGGTTTTTGTGCAGACTTGGCCAACCTGGAAAATCTAGGAGGTGGAACGAGAGCCCTCTTTTTCTGCTGCTCAGTTGTGTAGCAGAGGCTGTGGGTATCCTGGGACCCTTGCTGTCCACACACAGGCAGCTAGAAAGTGCCCGAGAATTAAAGCCTTGGCAGCTGTTCTCAGGTGAGGGCAATGGGTCTAGACCTCAGCTCCTGCCACACTCAGGTGGAATAATTCTGTGGCTTTGGGTCCTCCAGTGAGATTAAACTGCCCACAGGAAGTAACTTGAGTTATTACTACCTGTTTTTCCTTCCTTGGAACATTTCCACACACTACTAATGTTCCTAAGAGCACTTCCCAAGTAAACTACTTGCACTCAAAAAAAATTTTTTTTTAAGATTTATTTTATTGTTTTTGACAGAGATAGAGGGAGACAGAGAGAAGGGGGAGGGCCCAGAGCAGTCTCCACAGTTGCACATCATCAGTTTTTCAACATGGTTTCCTTCCACACAGGTGGGCGGGGGCTGCACAGGGTGGGAACTGGGCTGGGGGCCTCCTGCATGGGAGGCACACCCCCCATGAGCCAAGGGCTGAACCAGTGGGGCGAGAACCAAACTGGGGACCTCCTGCATGGGAAGCACACCCCAGTTCAGCATATAGGTCCGCACAGGCCGGGGCTGGGATTCAATCCTCAGTCCCCAGGGCTGCAAAATGAGTGTTCCACCTGCTGAGCCATCCCGACTTCCCCTGAACTTGAATTGTTATCTCAGGATCTACTTTTGGGAAAACTCAAGCTATGCCAAACAGTGGGAATGGATGCCAGCCACCATGGAGGTATACTCAGAAACAAATGAATGAATGAATGTGTTGTTCATTCACTCAGCAAGTACTGGCTGAGCGGCAAGCATCGCACCAGGCCTTGGGCATTGAGCAAAGTGGGCCCAGCCCTCCTGGGGCTTCCAGGCTAGTGCAATTTATTCAAGAGGAGCTGTGAGAGTTCCACAGAGGGAGAGATCTCAGCACAAAGGTGGCCCAAGGGGACAACCTTCCTCAGTGCCACACTCCCAGAACTCAGGAATCAAGAAGTTTTCAGGAGCTCACCCACGATGAAGTGCTTTTTAGTCCGGAGGTGAGCATTTTTGCTCTCAGATTATTTGCTGCATTCAACTCTGCCCAAAAGTAGCAGCCTGAAATGCTATGAGCATTTGGGGAACAAACTGCAGTTCCTTTAGAGCAATTTAGAGGCCTTCCTTCTACTGAGCTTGATAAAGAAACCTGTTGGAAAGTCCATCATGAGTATGACTTTCTGTGTGTGTGTGTACGTGTGTGTGTGTGTGTGTGTGTGTGAGAGAGAGAGAGAGAGAGAGAGAGAGAGAGAGAGAGAGAGAGAATTTCCTAAGCTGACAACTATAGAATGCTGCTTGCTTTGAAGAATCCATTTATAAGGAGGTTTGAGGGAAGAAGAAGTGGAGACTTTAGAATTCCTAAGAGCCAGACTTAAGCGGGGCCACTAACAAGGTGCTGATGGTAGGTATAGTGCAAATGTTTGTTGAATGACTAAGTAATTGAAGAGGAGAAATGCTCCTCTTTGTTGTTGAGATGACATGTGTTGCCTGGAACCACAGCAGCTATCTCGAGATCATGAGGTGACAAGTCTAAAATTCAAGTCAATGTGGGAAGAGTGGCAGGGCCAGGAGACAGACTTGACACCTGCTTGAGTTGTTGAACCAAACTACCCTCATCTCCAACCTAAGTGAGGTAATGAAGCCCTGTGCTTAAGCCTCTCAACCAATACAACATGTGAGAGATTGTCTACCTGCACCCCCAGTACAGTCTTCTCAGAAGAAAAACTGGCATGACCTAAGGGGATCCTTCAATGCCTTTTTGTATTCATGTACTACTGTTTACCACTTCACGACTCTTCACCTCCCTAGTTTGGGCTTTCTCCACTGTCGCCGCCGTTCTCTTTCTCCTGGGCACCCTCAGGAGCCTCTAGTATCATTGCTTCGTCAGTTCTAGCTGGGTCCTTCTGGTTTCTTCCCCTCATAGCAGCCAGAGTGACCACTGAAAAACACAAACCTGGTCACTCATTCCCCTGCTGAAAATCTTTCCCTGCGCTCACTCCTTCAGACTAAGATTCCTCAGGATCTGAGCCTAACCTCTTTGCAAGGTGGCAGCCTCCCAGCCACCTGCCCAGCTCTCTGCCCCTCTCCCTGAAGTCCCCCATTTAGCTGCCAGCCACACTGCCCTCCTTGGTGTCCTTCCCACTCACTGCTCCCTGGGCACAGAGCCTTTGCACATGCTGTTCCTCCCAGCCACCATTCTTGGCCTGGTTAACCCCAAGGGGCCTCAGACCTGAGGCATCACTCCCAAAGGAAGCCTTCTCTGGCTTCTTGAGCTGGCTCGTCACACTTGTCACATTTGCGATTTCACATTGTTCCGAATTTG
The DNA here is from genome assembly GCA_004027555.1 of Craseonycteris thonglongyai. Classification (NCBI taxonomy): domain Eukaryota; kingdom Metazoa; phylum Chordata; class Mammalia; order Chiroptera; family Craseonycteridae; genus Craseonycteris; species Craseonycteris thonglongyai. Next base: position 11,223 of record PVKE010016120.1, read on the forward strand.
ACCAGAGTCATCTTCCCCCCCAGGACTACAATGGCATGAGGGCAGGGTCCGTATGTCTTTTGTTCCTCTTCAAGTCTTGAGGACCCAGCATGCAACAGATACAGCATAACATTTGGAATGGCTGATTGACATTGCTTTTTGATTGTTAGCTCTTGGGCATTTTTTCCCTCATAGTTATCTGATCTTACTAGGTGCTCCTCTCATCTGATGGACAGAAATCAGGGACAGCTTGATGGAGCCAGATAAATTTGTTTTGGAACTGAAAAGAAGGATGAACTGGGGAGTCAGAGAGGGAAGAGGCAGTCCCATGGATGGGGAGCACTGACCAGCAAAGACCTTCAGCGGAAATTGGGGTTTATAAACGGAAGCCCCAAGACTAGACGTAAAAGACTCAAACACAGGTTCTAACCTACTTAGTCACTGGGATAGTTACTGCTTTAATTAATTAGTCCAATGAATGGGTATTGAATTCACTTAGTCTGTGACACAATGAAGGCAGACAAATAAAAAGATGATTAATGGTGCTGTTCACAGGTATAGTGGAAACTCTGGGAATCAACCCTTGGCCAGACTGGGAGGGCTTGAGGAGAAGTCTGGGGGCTCCGCAAGGAGGCACCATTTTCAGGGTCTCGGGAAGGGAGCATGGAAGAAGGCATAGGACCTGTGACAGCAGGGGTTTTCTATGCAGTGCAAGGGGCTGGATGGGTTAGAACAGAGAACGTGTGTGAGGCTGGATCCGATGGGCCTCAAAAGGCAAGGAGAAACATGCAAGCTCTGTCCTGACAGTCGTGGGGGCCACAGGAGAGGCTCAAGCAGGGGGACCCGGTACCATTGGCCACTTATTTCTTGATGTTGCTTCTTGAGTGATTGTAGTGAGATTAAGTGGTACTCCTCCACCCCACCGCCAGAAAGACATACCCATGCCACGGAACCCGTGAATGTGACATTATTTGGAGCAAGGGCTTTGTAGATGCAATGAAATTAAGGATCTTGAGATGAGATAATTCTGGATGGGGTGGGCCTTAATAAGCATCCCAATAAGATAAGAGATGGGGAGAAGACATACGGAGAGTGGGAGGCCATCTCTAGACAGAGGCCAAGACTAGAGTTTTGTGGTTCTTAAGGCATGTTTGGAGCCACCGAAAGCTGACAGAGGCAGAAATACTTCTGCTATGGAGACTTCTGGGACTATGTGGCCCTGCTGGCGCCTTGATTTCGGACTCCTGGTTCCCCAAACCATGAGAGAATAAATTTATGTTGTTTTGAAGTCACCCAGTTTGTGGTAATCATTAAGGCAGGCCAGGAAATGAATACAATGACCATTCCAAAATAAAAATCTTCACGTGGCCCTCCTTCCAGAGGCATAGTACTTAGGAGATCCCCACGGGGTGAGGGTACCCTCTTGCCCTGTCCTCCTGCTCTGGGCCTCCCCTGGGTCCAGCTCAGCCTCTAGCCCTTGGTGGCCTACCACATGCCCCTGCTGAGGCTCTACGTCTCAGCCTTTGTCTTGGTTGTTTCCTCAGCCTGGAACATCTGGCCTCACCCTGCTCCCAGCCTGTGCCCTGACTTGTTGCTTTTCCTGGAGGACTCCTCATGATCTCTCTGGTCTTGGCTTGGTGTCACCTCCTCTGGGACGCCTTCCTTCATTAACCTGGCACTAGTCACACTGCAGTGGAATGGCCTGTTTTATAAGAAAGAAGGTGTCTCACTCACAATCCTTAGGAGTAGCTCAGTGACAGCTGCATTGTGGGCACTTAGTTATTTGTGGAATGAATGGGTCAGTTGTGGCGCAGGCCAGGGTCTGTGGCCACCATCTGGGTTGGAGAGGGGGTAAGAGGCATGGAAGCAGGATGGGAGCAGGAGCAAACAGGGTTTGGTGGCTGTTGGCAAGCAAAGACCACCGCCTGGGATTCTGGCTGGCATCCAGGTGGAGTGTGGGGTCACTGGAGAGGGAAGACAGGGTGGCATGTCAGTCAATAATTCAGAGAGCCTTGGTGTCCACATTGTGGGGAAACTATTTCTGATTGGAGTAGTAGGTAGGGACCACTCCCCCTCCTAAGTGGACCTCTTCTTAAAATGCCAGGATCACAAACCAGCTGCCAGTATGAGCTTCGGAGGGGCAGCAGGGAGACAGGCTAGGAAATGCACCCACCAGTAGAGGTGCCATTTCTGGCCCATAGGCAGTGACAGCCAGCATTCCAGGTCATAGTGGGTAAGAACAAATGCTCCTAAGTCCAGGGAGACTGGAATCTGCAATCATGGAGAAATTGACAGCTATCCAAGGATGGACAGAGGGGCAAAGGTCCCATGAGTCTTCCTAATAGCAGGTGTAGAGAAGTCCCCTTGATCATCTTCAATGTAGTTGCAGCCTCCCCTCAATGGCCCAGCACTTGAGCTCACTTTGGTTGACTTGTCGCCTGGCCTGCAGCATCCCCTGCCTATGCCTGGCTCCTTGGATGAACCCCTGAAGGAGCTGGGTCTTTTGGGGAAGGGGGTATCAGCAAGTAGGGAGAGGCCCCTGGTATGTCAGTATGTCCTATAGTCTATTATTAATTCACAAATATTTACTTAAAAAAATGTAACTCTTTTTATATACTTACAATGAAATATTCTTCGTTTGAAAGGAAGGAAATTCTGAATACGCTATAACATGGATGAACCCTGAGAACATTATGTTAAGTGAAATAAGCCAGACTCAAAAGGACAAATACTGTGAGATTCCCACATGTGAGGTCTCTAGAGTAGTCGGATCCATAGACACAGAAAATAGTAGAGTGGTTGCCATGGAGAAGCTGGGATGGCTCAGTGGGCTGAGCACTTGCTTTGCAGCCCTGGGGTTCAAAGATCGAATCCCGGCCCCAACCCGTGTAGACCCATATGCTGAACTGAGACGTGCTTCCCGTGCGGGAGGCCCCCAGTTTGGTTCTCACCCCCCAGTTCAGCCCCTGGCTCGAGGGGGCGTGTCTCCCATGCAGGAGGCTCCCAGCCCAGTTCCCGCCCTGCCCAGCCCCCAACCACCTGTGTGGAATGAAACCATGTCGAAAACTGATGACACACAGCTATGGAGAATGCTCTGGGCCCTCCCCCTTCTCTCTGTCTCTTTCTGTCTCTGTCTCTGTCAAAAACAGTGAAATAAATCTTAAAAAGAAAGAAAGGAATAGTGGTTGCTGGAGGCTGGGGGCAGGGAAAAAGGGGAGTCAGAGTTTAAGGGACAGAGTTTCAGCAAGATGAAGGGTCTGGGAGATGGATGGTGGTGATGGTGACACAGTACTGTGAAGGTATTTAATACCACTGGACTGTACACTTAAAATGGTTAAAATCATAAATTTTATGTTATATGTATTTTACCACAATGAAAAATTAAGAAAAAAAGGACAATTTTTTTTTTTGTTCTTCTGAAGAGCTGGAACATGCACAAAACTCTGACTAGATTTCTTTGACAAGGTAAAAGGAGAGAAAGAAAGAACTCAGCTATTGGGACGAGAGGCATCCTGACTGCTCCTTTGAGAGGCCGTGGGAAACAGTCTTTCCAATGGAGATGTAAATCTGCAGAGCCTAAGGGAGTGCCTATTTCCTCAGTGCTCTCACGAGCAGTGCCTGCCCAGGACCATTCTAGGTGCACAGGGGAGAAGTGAGTCGCTTATGTCCAATGGCTGTCTCATGACCTTAAGGCTTACTTTCGTCCTGGAACTGAAATTAGAAAATACTGGTCTAAAAAGAGGGCTCTAAACAGTAAAAATGATGCACTGAGTCTCATCCTTCTCATTCCTTCCAAGGACATCGTTCTTGGACCTACAAAAACACCACAGGTATCAGAATGGAGTAAGAGCCTGTGGTATGTCCAAGGCCTTATCTGTTAAGCTGTCTGGTACATAAGAAAAACTCTTTCTTTCCTCATGCAAGGAAGGGCCTCCAAGCTAATATGCCCTCGTTTTCTTCACTGTCACCATCACCATTGCCCCTTCCCCATCACTGTCTTCAGAACACTAGGAAGGATCCGATTTCCCAGTCAGTCATGCGAGTCACCACACATGTAGGTAAGAACAAGCATCACTCCTTAAGAGCTTACAAGTATAGACAGATACGCAGAATGTAGTTCACGCTTGGCACATAGAACCTGATGTTAAGAACTCACATCTTTAAGACAAAGTTTACATTGTTAATATACTACAGAAAATTATAAGAAAGAAAAAAGCATATTACATATATATATGTATGTATATATATATATACATACACACATACACACATACACATGAGATTCAGACAACATAGAAATAGAAAGCCATCAAAATAGAAGTGAAGAGTGAAAGTCTCTTTCCCTTCTTTCTCAAGTCTCTCTTTAAAATGGTAACTATTGTAAAATTTTCTTGATTCTTTCAAGAAATTTTTAAAAAAGGCCTATATGTATAATTGTTAATGTCAGTGCACACACACACAAATAATTTACAGGGGGATCAAAACATACAGACATAAAAACTGATGTTTTCATGTAATATGTGTGGAGATTTTTTACAATCAGAACAAGTGGACATGTATACCCCCTTTCTTTTTCCAGGCTGCATAGTACTTTGTTATTTAGGGTTATGGGCTGAATTGTGTCCCCCAAGAATAGATTTTAGAGTCCAAACTGCTAGCACATGGGTTTGCACGGGTCAGGGCCAGGAATCGATCCCTGGACCTTGTGATTGCAAGGCAAGTGCTCAACCACTGAACGATCCTGGCATCCCCAAAAGAATGTTTTTACTGTAGTAGGCAAAGTGTGATAGAAAGCATCTCTTCCAGGTGCTCTTTTTAGTAGAGCAAGCAACCCTTTTGGGGGTATAAATATCCGTCAATTTCTCAGATTTGATTGTTTGTATTTTAACACATCCAGCTTTCTTTAAGTGAGCCCACCTATAAACAAGATGCCTATTCAGGTAGACCAGGTATAGTCACAGGTTTTATATGTCACAGCGAGGCCATGAGTGAAAGAGCTGGATGACATTATTAGGAATCTTTTGGCTATAAATGACAGAAGCTCCATATGAACTGACCTAAGGGAAAAGGAAACTGATTTAAGGACACTCTGGTGACTTGCAGGATCTAAGGATAGCTGGGCTTCAGGGAAAATTGAGACCAAGGACCCAGACACCATCTGAACCCTCTCTCTCTGACTTCAGTTCCAGCCCTCTCTATGCATTTGATCAATTCTCTCTTCTTGAGATCACCTTCCTCCATTTTGGTGGCTTATGAGATAGAGAGCCTGGTTTTGAAAGGATCTGAGGGCCTCAGCTGGGGTCAGGTTAGCATGCCAGGATGTAGCTGTGCATCCCAAGAGGAGCGTCTCCGTGAACACACCTGGGGAGGCATCCAGATGATGGGAGTGACATGGTAGGGTGGGGAGTGTTGCTGTTAGAAGGAGGTTTTGAGAAGAGAAATGATGGACATTTCTTGGAAGAGGTGGCATTTCAACACTGCCATAATTTAGGAAAAAACCTAAGCCTTCAAATGCCCACCCTGATGGCCCTAGGCCACCTCCATGGGACAGAGAAGATCTCACCATGACCACCACGCAAAGGTATCTTTGACAGTTTGGATCCCACCAAACACGTTCCTCCCAAGGCCTCTGTCGTGTGAGGTCCTTCCAGGCAGAAACCACTGTCAAAATAAGACCAGGCTCTGCCTGCAGGAAAATCTGGCTATGGCGATAACTCAGGGCCTGCCAAGTGAAATACCAGTTAGGAGATGTCCCTGGCATGCGATTTAAAGATGGTCTCCACTACCACTTGTGGTTATTTAGAAAAATGCCTTGGGTCACGTGCTTTCCAGAATGTTTTGTACTCATGATGAATCATCCGTACTCAGCCCAGGGAGGATTTAATTACAATCCTCTTTTGTGTTGCTTCTTTTAAAACTTGACTTTTTTTTTTTCTGGTTGCTATTCAAATTTGGCAAAATATGAACTTGGTTTTGTTGTTTTGTTTTGTTTTTGAAGCCAAGGAGGAATCTTTCTATAGCTGAATAGTTTCAGACAGGAATAAGGGACCCAGCACGCAGGGTAAGCCTTACAGCACAGTGATGATAGCCAATTAATTGCCTTTACTTATGGGGGAAACGACATTTACCTGAGGGTTGTAAATCTGTCCCACCAACTGTACCCAGCTTGTAAGAAAAAGCAAATGTCTAAAGTGATACAAGCAAGTAGGTTCTGAGTAACATGACAAGATTACAGAGGCCAAGCAGATGACATTTGTGTTTCACAGTTATGGGGTCACTGTTTACACCAGCACTGGGGTTTTAGGGAGATGGACGTGATGTGAGCTTTGCTTTTCTAAATCTGGGCTTGCCTGTGGTATTGCGTTTGGAGAACCATTCACGTTGGTGAGTTTCCCTCTCCAGCAAGCACTCACGCAAGGGGCCTCTGGTAGCCTGAGTACTGTGTCTGCGATTTTAAGATTGTTGTCTGCTCCCTGTCCTAAGGTAGCTGCTTCTGCTCAGGCGCCAGATCCTGGTGGTGCAATGTGGGCTCCGGAGTGACTGACCTACAGTCGCATCTCAGCTCTGTCTCAGAGAAGCTTTCTGTATCTTGTCTCATTGGTTAAATGAAGACACTCACAACAGTCTTCATGCCATAGAGCTGTTGTGTTGGTCAAAGGAGATAATCTATGCACCTGGCACAAACCCAGAGTTCAATACACGGGGGCCTGTTCTGTGAGAACCACAATCCTCAGCTCAAACCAGAACCAAGCAAGTTGGGCAATGAAGCGAAAGGCAATGTTTTCCAGGGGGAAATTACAATAATAGTACCTCAGACATATAGAATGTCTGCCATCCCCTTGATTGCCCAGTTTCATCTTTCGGCACCTCTACCAGATACGCAGGGCTGAGGTCATCAGCCCAGTCTGTGGATAAAACAACTGAGGCTTAGGCAAACTTCATTGGCACATCTGAGAACCAAGGGGCAGACCTGGCTTGGGGTGGTGCACTGGGAGAGCATGACTGACAGGCTGCAGAACAGAGTGGCCACTGGGTGTGCTGGGTGAGCAAAGCATCGAGAACATCAAGACATTAGGACCAAATGGAGGTCAGGAATGGTGACTTGCATTTCTTCACACGCTTCCCAGTTCCTGACAGGGGCCCTGTCTCAAGTAGATGCTGAACAAGTACCTTCTGTGCCAGGAAACCTATTTCCCAAGGCCTGGCCTACACTGGTGTGATCAGCCTTTGTGACAGATGAGTCACGCTTTAAAAGTTCTAAATCAGCCCAAACAGTCTGTTATTGTGGTTGATTTATATCTCAAGTACCAAAGTGGGCTGTGCACATAATTTGATGGAGCGGCATTTGTCATGAGACCAGTAAACAGGCAAGAGAGATGAGAAATACCCTGGAGTAAGACCTCAGGCAGAGGCGGGAGGGGTGCAAAATACATAAATTAAAATATACACATACAAAATAATTAATAAAACTATAAAAAAAAGAACTTGGGCCAATTTGTGAATCCTTCTTAGCCTAGGTTCCTTATCTGTAAAAGCAGCTTCAACCATCCTCGCCTCGCAAGGTTTTCGTGCAACTTAGAGAAAATGAATATAGTGACCGGCCCACGATGGAAGCTTAACATTGCTTATGATTGTTCTTTTCCAGCCTGCTTTTTGGTGTGTGTTAGTGAATTTGTTCCCATCTCTGAAGGTAAGGCAGACATGGCACAGCCCAGTTCAAAGTTAGATAAGATTCCTCCTCTCATTTTCTTTAGAAAATTAGTTATTAGATCTATGAGACGTTGACCTCAAAGATCCATGTTAATAGATGTCAGCTGGGAGTTGATCAAAACCTGCGGACCTGGGGCCAAGTGTTTCAAAGGGGATGGGCTGGACTGACCTTCAAAATGGGGGTAAGTGGTCTCATTGCCACTCTGTGGCTCAAGAGTGAGTGACCTAGAATGAATGTCAACTGAGCCAGAGAGTTGCCACGGGCAACTTAGGACCCAGACCCTTCCATCATTTCCAGGACCTGTGTCCCAGACCCTTTCTCACCAGGTTCCATCCTCCTCCCTCCCTCCAAGAAGCAGACACACCCTCCCCGGGAGGATGCTTTTGGCTAGAGGACTTACAATTGTTTATGGAGGTATTTCAGGTAGGTGAGGTGGAGACATGGAGTCTGCTGTCCTCTGAGTAATTATTGTAGTCACTGCTGAGGTCATTTTTGTGGCCACATGTCCCACAGACCCGCAGCTGCTTTCTTCTGCCTTTCGGTTCATTCCTTGTTTCCATCAGCCCACCCCATGGGACCAGTCCCCTCCCACAATGGCCTTGGCTGTCTTTGACCAACCCCAGACTCCTGTAACACATGTTGTTTCTTTCGTGCAGTTTAGTCAGTAAAAATGAAGTTAGAAAGGAAGGCGAGGTTGTTCAGGAAAGGCCTCTCTGAGGAAGCTGCATCTCCACAGAGACCAAGGGGCCTGAGGGAGCATCGCAGGAAGCCCCGGGAGGAGGCTCCAGGACGTGGAAACAGTGCGCATGACGCCTGAGTGGGAGAGGCAGGGTACGCAGGGAGGGGCAGGCCCCCCAGGCCTCGGCTTCGTTCATAGATTTTATTCCAATTTTGATGAAAAGCTTTTGGAGACTATTTTTAAATTTGTGGTCAAATATAGACAGCATAAAACATACCCTTTCAATCATTTTTAGGCATACAGTTTATTGGTATTATTTTGATCACATTGTTATATAACCATCACGACTGTTCATCTCTAGAACTCTTCATCTTGTAAAACTGAAACTTGTACCCATTACACACTGATTCCCCATTCTCTTCTCCCCCAACCTGGCAACCCCTGTTCCACTTTCTTCTTCTTCTTCTTTTCTTTCTTTTTTTAAAGAATTATTTTATTGTTTGAGAGAAGGCGAGAGAGACAGAGAGAAGGGGGAGGGCCCAGAGAAGTCTCCATAGTTGTACATCATTCATTTTTTGACATAATTTCATTCCACAGAGCTGGATGTGGGGCTGCACGGGGCGGAAACAGACTGTAGGCCTCCCAATGGGAGGTGAGACCCTTCACCACCACCCCAGCGGTCACCAGCGGTGCCGCAGTTCAGCCTATGGGTTTGCACGGGCCGGGGCCGGGATTTGAATTCTGGACCACGCGATTGCAAGGCAAAACCTCAATCTGTTGAGCTGTCTTGGCATTCTCTATTCCACTTTCTGTCTCTATGACTCTGGCTACTCCAGGGACCTCATATAAGTGGAATCATAGAATATCTTGTTCTTTTGTGACTGGATTATTTAATGAGGCCATAATGTCCTCATCCTGTCATGGCATGTGTCAGAACTTCCTTCCTTTTTTAGGCTGAAAAACATTCCAGTGCATGCATGGACAAGCCATTCATCCATCAGTGGACACTGAGTTGCTTCTAGCTCTTGCCTATTATAAATAATGCTGCTATGAACATGGGTGTACAAATATCCCTTCAAGACTCTGCCTTCAATTCCGCTGGGTACATACCCAGAAGTGGGATTGCTGGATCATATGATAATTCTGTGATTCATTTTTGAGGAGTCTCGATACTGTTTTCATAGTGGCTGCACCATTTTATATTCCTACCAACAGTGCACAAGTGTTCTAATTTCTCCACCTCCTCGCCACCACTCATTATTTTCTCCCTCTTTTTGTTTATCACAGCCATCCTAATGGGTGAGTTCTGGAGGATTCTGAGCAGGGGAGTGTCATAAACGGCTTTGTGGTTTTTTTGCTTGTTTGTTTTTTAAAGATTTATTTTATTGATTTTTGACAGAGAAACAGAGACAGAGAGAGACAGAGAGAAGGGGGAGGGCCCAGAGCAGTCTCCATAGTTGACATTAGTTTTCCATATAGTTTCACTCCACAGGTGGGCACAGGGCTGCGCAGGGCAGGAACTGGGCCGGGAGCCTCCCACATAGGTCCCGGCAAGAACTGAACTGGGGGCACACCCCAGTCCAGCATATGGGTCTGCATGGGCCAGGGCTGGGACTCGATCCTCGGTCCTCGGGGCTTCAAAGTGAGCACTTAACCCGCTGAGCCATCCCGGCTTTCCCTGCTTTGTGTTTTTGAAGGCTCCCTCTGGCTGCTGTTTGGAGAATAAAGTGCGCATAACTTACTGTCCCAGCCAGGATAATTTGAGGATGAAGAGGCCTCTGTGAACACATATGCAGGAACAATGTGCAAAGTGTTATCCCAGGCAAACTGGACACATGGTCACATGTTTGGGAGGTAAGAGAAAAGCAACTCTGGAGGCCACGAGGAGTCTATTGCAGGAAGAGATGGGGTTGATGGCTCTGGAGGTGTGGGGAGGGGTGGCCTGTATCCACCTACACCTGAGGGGACTGAATTTGAGATCACTTTCACTGGTGACAGAGGAGCTGAGAAGGCAAACACAGAGGGGAGGTAGGAAGCCACTACTGCTCCCACACAAGGGGACCTTACCAGGACCAGGCGTGGCTGTGGTCTGAGCAAGAGAGCAGAACGAAGGAAGACACCAGTGTCTCTCGAGAGCTGCTATTGTTTCCTGAGGTGGGGAGATGGGAAGGGGGCAGTGGGGCTGGTTACAGGGGTTCATCCTGTCAATTCATTTAGTTTGCACATTTAGTTTTTACACAGTTTTCTGTGTAATTTTTATTTAACAATAAAATGGTTTAAAAGAAAACAAAAAAGGAAGAAAGGAAGGGAGGAAGGAAGGGAGGAAGGAAGGAAAGAAGGAAGAAATGAAGGAAGAAAGGAAGGAAAGGAAAAGGAGAAAGAGAGAAAGGAAAGAAGAAAGAAAGAGAAAAAGAGAGAGAGAGAAGAAAGAAAGAAAGGAAGGAAGGAAGGAAAGAGCGGGAGGGAGGGAGAGAGGGAAAGGGAAAGGTCGGTAGAGGAAGGAAGCGGGAGAGGGGCAGGAAGCTCTGGTTAGATACTTAGCAGTGGGAACATGATGTTTGGCTCCGTGCTTCTTGGTGAACGAGGCAGAAGTGCAGATCGGTCCATTACAGTTTTCCCTAGCTGGGCAGGGAGGGCCTTTTGGCTTTGACCCAGGCCATACCTGGGAGCTGGGGGTCGGGGTGTAGGGGAGAGAGAAGATGGGTGCTTACCCACCCCAAGCTTTGAGATACACAACAAAAGGGCAAATGGAGTGCAGATAGACGGAGGCAAAGGAGATGCTGGAAACATTCGATCCAATTGGGTCTGGGGAAGAGTGAACCACTGAACCCGGAGCTGCAGAGTTAGGACACAAGGGAGCAACTCAGGGCAGCCAGGCCTGGGGAGGCTGGGAGGTGGATGAGGCCCTGGGGGAGCAGCTACTGAGGGGCAGCTGACCGCAGAGCGCTGGCTGGTGCGGGGTCCTCACCGGCGGATGGTTTGTTTATCATTTTAGAAAACAATTTTCTTTTTTCTTTTATTTATTATTATTTTTTGAGTTTATTTTATTATTAGTTTTTTTGTATTTGATGCCCCCGCCCCATACCCTCCTCCCCAGCCCTGCCACCCACCTCCCCCCGCCCCCCCCCATCCCCAGGCAATTTTCTTGGCTCTACAGTTGAAGTAGAATTTATCACCAAGTCCTCATGTAAAGGATATTGAGTTATATGCCCGACAAGACCAGTTGTGCCAAAGAATTTGGAATATTCTATTTTACCTTGTTTTTACTATTTTCTTTTCTCCCAACTACAAGTAAGTTGGCCTTTCTGCAGTATGCAACCCATGCTCAGTACCCTGCCCATCTTTGGTGGATTGGCCTTCTCACCTATCCCTTCTTAACTTTTTCCTTAGGACAATGACAGTGGCACCTGAGAAAACAGAAGCTCCCAAGTTATGCCTCACTGGGGGAATGAGTGTCTAAGTCCCTGAGAGCAATCGTTTTCTACCCTTAAAGAGAATCCATGTTTTTTAAGGAAATGTATCATTATTATAGCTTGCGTACCTACAGTTATGCAGAGAAGCACTTCTCCTTCCCCATAGTCATCTGTTCTGAGGACTCCGTAGCAGGCAGACTCCTTAAACTGTGCTCCCCCTTCATTAACAGTGCACTGACTTCCCTGTCATTCCTCTAAGTGGCCTTTTTGTTCTAGAACAGTGCAAGGGGAGAATGAAGGAAAGTGACTACTGCTCACTTCCCATCTGAGAGATTGTCACTACTGTTTCTCAAACCTAAAACTCACTTCCTGTCCTGGCTCCAACCTTGGGGGACAGCGTGGGCATCCAACACCTTCCTCGTGAGATGCACACTGAGGAGGTGGTGAATGGCAGGCAGGCCCAGCACTCAGACAGAGGGTGGTGAGGACACTGAACAGTCCCAGCTGCGAGAACAGAGGGTTTGGAACACGGGTAGAAATGCAGGCAAGGGTATGTTGGTCCAATGGGAGGGGTAGACCATCCATGTCAGAGGAAGGAGCTGATTGAGAGGAGGGAAGTGAGAGAGCGAGAGATTGGGGTGGGCTGAGGCAAATGGGAGGGAGGGGGCAGGTGGCACAAGGACTTGGGTAAAGAACCAGGAGCAGAGAGAAAGGGGCAGTGAGAGAAGATGCTGGAAGGTAAAGAAGGACACAGACAGTGTGGTCGAGAGCTCACACAGGGCTCAGGGGTTTGGACTTGGCCCTCAGTTAAATGGTCACCAGACTTCTGGAAGCCACAGACCACTGATTTTTTTTTTTTTTAAGTAGGGCCAAGGTGGAAAGGGATGAAGGTGAGTTACCGACTGTATTATGTAAGCAAACGCATGCGCACGTGCGCACGCACACACCCTACCTCTGGTAACTATTCTAGTGTTTTCATAAGTGAAAAGATATTTAACATCCTTCAGAAAAAATAAAAATAGAAAGGACAAAATGTCAAAATGAAGGACAATACTTTTGAAAAAGGACAGCTGGCAACCTTTATCCCTGGTTTGCCCAAGACTGAGAACATCCTCACAGATGGGCCAGTTACACACACAGCAGCTCTGCCACCAGCAGCGGGAAGCCCTAGGGAGGTGCCGGCTGGGTCTAGCCTGAGGTCTGGGGCCAGCAGGGAGCTGGGACGGGCTGAGCACTGGGTGTTGGGGAGATAGCTAGGAGATCTCTGCCGGAACCTGTTCCAAAGTGCCCCGCAAGCCCAGCCTCTGCCTACGGCCACCTGGCCCATGAACAGCCTTTCCACTGTTCTCCCTGCTTCTTCCTCTGACTTCCATAATCTGTTCTCCACATGGCGGCCAGAATGACCTTGGAAAAAGTGACTTGATCATGTTTGTTCCCCGCTAACAACCTTCAAAGCTTGCCAGCAGGCCCAGCGTGGAGTCCCACACTCGGAACTGAGGCCACTGTGCACAGCCTCTGTCTACAGCTCTGGCCTCATGGCTGGCCTGGCTTTCAGGACTACAGCCGCACTGGACATATTCAGCCCCTCCAGTGAGCCACACACTGTCACCTGCCACATCTTCTGTCCTGCCTTTCCTCTGTCTGGAACATAGTCTTCCTTCTCTTCTCATCCTTAACTCCATCAGGGCTTGGCTGAAATAGAATATCCACAGAGGGACCTTCCCAGACCCGCCATGTCAGCTGGGCCCTAATGTTTCCTGCATGTTACCTGTGTTCTACCTTCATGCCATCCATGTGTTGGGGTCCCCAAGACCATTCCTGTGTTGGAAGATTCACTAGAAGGACTCACAGACTCAGCGTATTGTCTTCACAGCTAAGAGTCATTACAGTGATGGAGTAAGGACACACAGGTGGACTGGCAGAGTGAGGCGGCATCCATGCACACACTCCCCATGCTCTCTGCCTCCCGTGAGGGCCACGCAGCATTCCTCCCCAGCAGTGAAAATGCAATACCATGTGTGTGACATTTCCGCTCAGAGAAGCCCAATAGAGGCTCAGCACCCAAGATTTCTATGGGGGACAGGTAGTTCCATAGGCATCCTCTGCCTAGCACAGACCAAAATTGACAAGCCGCAGGAAAAGAGCAGGTTTTCAGCACAAACAGCTGGTCTGCGCCACAGATGAGGCACCATTAGCAGTTGACTATTGACTAGGAACACTGCAGGAGCCAAGTTCCCAAAGGCCAGCCACTGCCACCCTTGCAGGCAGGTCTGTCTACATATAGCTCAGGTCGGCTTGCTTACCTCCTTTTCTGCACAGTGTCAGATTTGCACTTTGTCTCTGACTCCTTCTAAAGGGATGTTCCATGCACTAGACTGTACGCTTCAGGAGCGCAGGCCCTCATTTGTGTGTTCGCCGTCGTATCCGGCACTAGGCACACAGTAGGCTCTCGGCAGAGTGCTTAAAAGTGTGTCTGCAGGGCTTTGAGCTCAGTCTAGCACTGCTGGGCCTCAGTTTTCTAAACGGTAATAAGGGGTAATAATAGTCCTTCTTGTAGAACTGTCGGGCAACTCTGGTACCAGTATGTGTCAGTGGATGCAACTGAAGAGGTGGATCTGGACTTAGAACCTAGTGTGGGTCCTAGAATCTTTATTAGGGAGAATTGAAAAATAAATCTGATTAGTTTCAGAGACTCAGGAAAAGGTGAATGAGGAAAACTGCAGTTGTAGGTTTGAGTGATGGGAGGAAAAGATGTCAGTGGAGGAAAAGATGTCAGTAGAGTGCAGTCATTGAACTCAGTCATCAGGTCATTCAGGAGACTATGTAGTTTTTAAGCTTCCACTGTTTTTGAGCAGGAGCCTGATTCAGTAAGTGTGTCCTGATGAGTAATGCTCCACCTTTTAGGTGTGTTCTGCCCCCAACCCCTCTCCTCTAGGGGTATCCACCCTGTCCCACCACCTGCTGCATACATAGGTGGCTGTGTTCTGCTCCAGGGCTCCTAGCTCAGCCTCACTGATTGCACTGGACACAATGGTAGGTTAGCACCAATTGGCTAGAGGGTTCTGACCCTGTGAGCCCTACTTGAAAGGAAGAACTGCACTGAGAAGATTCTTTTCACAGGAATTTGGAATTGGGCCCTGCTAGGCGGTAAGGCTCCAAGGATAAGGGTTCTGTGAAGCTGATTCTGGGCCCCGGCAAGCCAGACCCTTTGTGAGTCCGTTATGAAGAAGCAGGAACACTATGTACAGAGTGAGGAAGTGTGGGCAGACAAGGCAAGGCCAAGAGAGATACATCCCTTAGCTCCAGGGCACATGGATTTTATAATTTGAGGCAATTTAACCAAGTCCTTCAGAGTGTGGGCTCTGGGTCTCAGGATCTCATCTTGCTTTGATTCAGAATTATTTCACACATTGTAATATAGTATTCAGGAAAGAAAGAACCTTTAGAGTCCATAGGCATGGTCTGAGTCATGATATCAATTGGGTTCCTTGGCTTCATCGTGTTGGCCCCCCATATATTTACAGTGGGCACAGATGTTGACACACAAGCTCACTTCACATCTGCTACTATAATCATTGCCATTTCCACAGGAGTCAAAGTTTTCAGCTGACTAGTGACCCTTCACGGAGGTAATAGCAAGTGATCACCTGCTATAGTATGGGCCCTGGGGTTTGTTTTCCTCTTTACTGTTGGGGGGCTCACTGGAATCATTCTCGCTAACTCGTCACTGGACATTGTATTCCATGACGCACACTTCCACTATGTATTGTCAATAGGAGATGTATTTGCCATTATAGGCAGATTTGTGCACTGATTCCCACTGTTTTCAGGCTACACACTAAGCGTAACTTATGCAAAAATTCACTTCCTAATCATATTTGTAGGTGTGAACATAACTTTCTTTCTCCAACACTTCCTAGGGCTACTGGGGATACCATGATGATACTCTGATTACCCGGATGCCTACACAACATGAAACATTATCATCTATAGGCTCATTCATTTCACTAACAGCAGTTATTCTAATGGTGTTTATGGTACGAGAATCCTTTGCATCCAAACGAGAAGTCTCAACAGTAGAACTAACTACCACAAATCTAGAATGACTTCACAGATGTCCACCTCCATATCATACATTTGAAGAGCCTACCTACGTAAACTTAAAATAAGAAAGGAAAGAATTGAATCCCCTTAAATTGGTTTCAAGCCAACCTCATATCTAATATGTCTTTCTCTACAAGTGGGGTATTAGTAAAATTTACTTAACTTTGTCAAAGTTAAATTGTAGGTTCAACCCCTTTATCTCTCTATGGCATACCTTTTCCAATTTGGCTTTCAAGATGCAACCTCCCTATTATAGAACTCCTACGTTTCCATGACCATGCACTAATAATCATGTTTCTAATTAGCTCCCTAGTTCTCTACATCATCTCACTCATACTAACAACTAGTCTAACCCATACTAGCACAATAGACTTGCAAGAAATTGAAATCATTTGAACCATCCTGCCAGCCATTACCCTTATTATAATTGCACTCCCATCCTTACGAATCCTGTATCTAATAGACAAAATCCACAACCCCTCTCTAACCGTCAAAACCATAGGCCACCAATGGTACTGAAGCTATGAGTACACTGACTATGAAGACCTTAATTTTGACTCGTACATAATTCCAACATCAGATTTGAAACCAGGGGAGCTACACCTTTTAGAAGTAGATAACTGAGTAGTACTTCCAATAGAAATAACTATTTGTATACTAATTTCCTCTGAAGATGTCCTACATTCATGAGCCATTTCATCCTCAAGCCTAAAAATGGACTCTATCCCTAGTCACCTAAACCAAATGACTATTATGTCAACATGACCTGGTTTATTTTAGGGCCAATGCTCCAAAATCTACAGATCAAACCATAGCTTTATACCTATTGTCTTAGAACTAGTCCCACTGAAGCACTTTGAAAAATGATCCTCATTAAGAAGCTAATAGAGCATTAACCTTTTAAGTTAAAGACTGAGAGCCCCAGTCTCTCCTTAGTAAAATGTCACAATTAGACACATCCACTTCACTCACTACAATTCTATCTATACTCCTTACACTATACATTGTAATACAACTAAAAATCTCAAAACACCTCCACTACTCCAAACCCAAACCAATGACAGTTAAAACACTAAAACATTCTGCACCCCGAGAAACAAAATGAATGAAAATTTATTTTCCTCTTTTATTACTCCTATAATAATAGACCTTCCTATTGTTATTTTAATTGTCATATTCCCCAGCATGCTATTCCCCACAACCAGCTGACTAATCAACAACCAACTATTAATAATCCAATAATGACTACTCCACCTAACATCAAAACAAATAATATCTATTCATAATAGCAAGGGCCAAATCTGGACACTCATACTAATCTCCCTAATTATATTTATTGGCTCAACTAACCTGCTAGGCCTACTACCCCACTCATTCATACACACCACAATTATCTATGAACTTGGGAATAACCATCCCCCTTTGAGCAGGAACTGTAGTCCTAGGCTTTCGCCACAAATCAAAAGCCTCTCTTGCCCACTTCCTGCCACAAGGAACCTCTTTACCCTTAATCCCTATGCTAGTAATAATCGAAACTATCAACCTATTTGTTCAACCAATAGCCCTGGCCATAAGACTAACAGCCAACATCACTTCAGGCCACATTCTAATCCATCTGATCGGAGGAGCCACACTAGCTCTCTTAAGCATCAGTACAGTCACAGCTTTCATCACATTCATCTTAATTCTACTAACTGTCCTAGAATTTGCAGTTGCCCTTATTCAAGCTTACGTCTTTACCTTACTAGTTAGCCTGTACCTACATGACAGCACCTAATGATCCACCAGACCCATGCCTACCACATAGTTAACCCAAGTCCACGACCTCTAACAGGGCCCTATCCGCCCTTCTTATAACACCCGTGTTAGTAATATGATTTCACTTCAACTCCACATTACTTCTACTCACAGGCCTAACAACAAATTTACTAACTGTATATCAATGATGATAGAACATTGCCCGAGAAGGTACATTTCAAGGCCACCATACAGCAGTTGTCCAAAAAGGCCTATGATATGGCATAATCCTGTTTATTGTATCAGAATACAAGCCTCATGCAAGCTGTGTGACCTCAGGCCAGCCCTTTAACCTCTCTGAACTTTAATCTCTCCACCTGTGTTATAGGGAGAGTAAAGCTGTCCATGTCATAGGGTTACTGTGAGGCTTAAATGAAATCATAAAGGGCTTAGCACAATCTGGCATATAGCAAGTGCTTGAAGCATGAAGTGGTATTACAATATTTTTATAACTTCTCTATTTCTTTCTTTTTTTTTTTTTTTGACAGAGAGAGAGATACAGAGACAGAGAGAGAACTGAATTGGGGGCACTCCCCAGTTCAGCACATGGGTCCGCATAGGCTGGGGCCAGGATTCGATCCTCGGTCCCAGGCTCTGCAAAGTGAGCGCCTAACCCCCTGAGCCATCCCGGCTTCCCCCAACTCCTCTATTTCTTGAGGTCACTCAGCTGGCTTTCTGATTCTCACCATAACAAATCAAAACATGGATATGATAAATGATTCTTCTTTTATAGGAAAATCATAGTTCCTAACACTTCACTTCCAGTGTCTACCACCTCTCCTGGGAGGAATATGTGTAGTTATTTAGAGTACTTTTCTGGGAGCTGATTTCCTCTCTTTCAAAGCATTCAGAATTCTATTTCAGTGTTTAACTGCAGTTAGAATGCTTTCATTAATTTCCATATGGTCCTACAGTGAATTGACAGTTTCTCTGGGAGGGAGACTTTCATAAAGGGGGTTACTATGTGCTAAATTATTTTATTTATTTCCCCAACACTATCTTTTCAAGCAATGAAAATTTATTCATTCTCACAATGCTACTGTGACAAGTGTCTAGGATCTGTACTTAACATTTAGAAAAACAGAGGCCTTAAGTAGTGAAGCAGTTCAATAGGATAGCACAGACCATAAATTTCTAGAGCCATTGAGCCTGCAGAAAGTCAACCCTTGCCCCCACCCCCGGCAAAGAAAATAAAAGAGATGCCAAGCCTCCCATATCCATTTGTCTAAGTATCTTCTTGCCTCTAAGATAAGCCTTGCCACTAAAATAGTGATGAAAATGACATTTCTCTCCATCCCAGAGTTTAAGCTTATTTAAATGATAGAACTTTTAAATGTATCCAGTGAAATAAGGCTCAGGGGATATGGAGAAGTGCATTCTCTCTTAGCTTGTTAGGTTTTCAGTACAGCTTCCTCTCTCCAGGCTTTTTATGGGAGGAGTGATGTGCTCTTTGGGTAATAGAACTGAATACCACTTTTGACAGTCAAAACCGTAGTCCTTTAGATTATAGATGGATGACTGTATTTAAAGAGTGGATTTTTCTAATGCTGCCTTATGATTGGGACATACCAGCCCCTTTCTCTTCCCTGGGTTGGAGCATCTGGTTTCTATCAAGTCTCCCTTATTCCTGCCTCTCCTCTCCTCCACCCTTTCAATTTATCATCTGCTCTGAAGCCAAAGACAAGTTTTCAGAAAACAGATCTCTGTCTCTAGTTACGAATCGTAGGTTTCTCCCAAATCAGGATAAAATGTAACCTCCTTGGCACATCGTTGGAGGCCTCCGGGGCTCCTTCCCTTTCCAGGTGTCCTCTCCCTGCTCTGGCTGCCACATCCCTCCTGCTCACCCCTGACACTCTTCACTCCGGGCTCTTTCTTTGCCTGGACAACCTGCCTGCAGTTTCCCACCTCTAAGGTCAAGGCATTTCTTGCACCCCAATGCCAGCACCTACTCCTTCTCCCCTTTCTTCCAGACTATGGCAGGCACTCTTCTCTCCATAGCCCTGGTCATGCTGGGACTACAGGTATGGGAACAGAAAAATAGAATTCTGGCCAGAGGTGACCCAAGCCAAAACTGTGAAGAAAGCCAAACATTGTCTCCAGCTTCTCACCTTTTCTTTCGTATCACAGAACTCATTATTCGTTCTTTCTTTTTTTTTTATAGCTTTACTGAAATACAATTTACATACCAGACACACAATTTAATGGGTTTTAGTATATACACAAAGCTGTGCAACCATTACCACTTAATTTTAGAACATTTTCATCATATCAAAAAAAAAACAACAACCCCACAAAAAACCCTCAAACTTATTAGTGGTTACTCTATTCCTCACCCACCAGTCCTAGACATCTTTCTATCTCTGCATATATTTATAATAGCTGATTTAAAGTCTAATAGATCCTTGTTATGGGCTGAATTGTGTCCCCCAAAATTCATATGGTGAAGTCCTAACCCCCAGTACCTTAGACTGTGACTACATTAGAAGATAGAATCTTTAAAGAGGTAATTAAATTTAAACAAGGTAATGAAAGTGGGCCCTAATCCAATCTGATTGGGGTTTTTATAAGAAAAGATTATGATGCAGACAGAGGAAAGGCCACATGCAAGCCAAGGAGGAAGGCCACAGAATAAAACCAACCATGCTGACACCTGGATCTTGAACTTTCAGCCTCTAGAAAAGTCAGAAAATAAAGTTCTGTTGTTTAAGGCACCCAGTCTGTGGTTGTTATGGAAGCCCCAGCTCATCAGTGCTATCCTCCACACAGATTAACCACTTGGGACATTAACACTGCCAAGGCTGGTTAAAATCAGCACTAGCATGTATAACTTAACTCATATACTCAGATGTTAAAAAATGTGCTGGCAAATAAACAAATGGGACCTTATCAAGCTAAAAAGCTCCTGTGCTGCAAAGGAAACCATCAACAAAGCAAAGAGGCAACCAACCAACTGGGAAAAAATATTTGCAAACAATGCCTCCGATAAGGGGCTAATATCAAAAATATACAAAGAACTTGTACAACTCAACAAAAAAACCCCAAGCAATCCAATTCAAAAATGGGCAGATGACCTTAACAGACACTTCTCTCATGAAGACATGCATATGGCCAACAGATATATGAAAAAATGCTCCACTTCACTAGCAATTAGGGAGATGCAAATAAAAACCACAATGAGATACCATCTCACACCTGTTAGAATGGCTATAATCAACAAGACAAGGGATAACAAGTGTTGGAGAGGCTGTGGACAAAAAGGAACCCTCATACACTGCTGGTGGGAATGTAAACTGGTACAACCACTATGGAAGGCTGTATGGAGATTCCTCAAAAAATTACGAATGGAATTGCCATAGGACCCAGCCATCCCTCTACTGGGCATCTACCCAAAAACCTGAAAACCTTAATCTTTAAAGATGTTTGTACCCGCATGTTCATCGCAGCACTGTTCACAGTGGCCAGAACATGGAAACAACCAAAATGCCCTTCGATAGATGACTGGATAAAGAAGATGTGGTACATTTACACAATGGAATACTACTCAGCGAT